>JAREIS010000393.1:665000-940580 GCA_030060385.1 Muscicapa striata striata
ACTTCAGTGCCAAACTGTGGGAGAGCAGGTGGGGAGGAGTGATTGGGACTGGGCACCACAATGAAAGTATTTAATGTAATCCTCAGTTAAAAAGTAAATTGCCTGAATGGCTACACTCCCATTAGCCCTCTGTGTAAGTAATAATGTTCCTCCTCTCCTTTTTAAAGTAAAGGATGCTCCTATAAAGGCGTAATTTTCATAAAAACATTCCAGGGAAAAAAAAAAAGGCAACAAAATACCCTGCAGAACCTTCTGTGCCCAGCCAAAGAAATAATATTTTAAATTATACAAATGATTCGGACCTAATTCAGCATTAAGGGAAATTACAGCACAATGCAGAAAATTGGAGATGCTGACGTTGATCTGGAATTATGAAAAATAAGCGCAAGCTGCCTGGAGTTCAGTGCTATTCATTCTTATGCTGCTCTGTTCCTCTCTTGTTTTTCTTCCCACTTTGTCCTTGTTTAGTGTGGACAGCTCCAGCCTGGAGAGAAAGCTCTCACACAGGAAGTTTGTCCCAAGTGAGCTGTCCATGACCAGAAACAGCCAGGAAAGCATCACGGTGTGTGAGGGGCTGCTCCAGCCTCTCCATGAGTGACTGTTCTGGTTTGAAGGACAGGTGTCTGCTAAGAAAGGCAGAAGCTTCTCTTTGAAATGGAGAATTTAAACCCCCTCCCTCTGAATTATTATAATTTTGAAATTAAGGGACACTCAGGCAAAGAGATGGGAATTAGGAATAACAGTTCTTCACTGGGAAATTTAAAATAGAAATGCAGTATTACAAAGAACAATCCCAAACCCTGCCAGAGTCAGAATCCAAGCTGACACCCGTCAGTCAGTCAGGGTGTTGGCACAGTCCCATTCCATGGTGGCTGCATTCTCCTGCAGTGGCAGATGTGGCTCAGCTGGAGCAGTGCTCCTGGAGAAGGTGCAGTTTCCTCTGAAGGTGCAGGGATGATGTGGGAAGGTCTGGCTTTCCTCTGGAATCCAGTGGAAAGAAGGTACCTTGGTGTCCAAATCTCAGTTTTTATCTGGGTAGGAAATGTTTGGCTCCTCCCCTGGCTGGAGCATCTCCCATGGGATGATGGAATTTTATCAGCCATGCCCTGGGACTCACTGGCCATGAACAGGAGATCTCTCCTGGAGGGAGGATGGGCTGTGGCAAAGATAAAGATGATTGCCCCAGCTGGTTTAAAGCTGCCCATGAGCAGAGGATATCTCCACAGAGATAAGGATCACTGCCCCACCCGGCTTCAACAGATGGTGACAGAATCCACATTTCTGGTCACATCCTGTATTGCAGCCTAAGACAGTGACAAATGCTTGGATAGAACCTGGAGCTGCTCTGAGCTCCCAGCCTTGGCCATGGGCTGCTTGGGCCCTCCTGGTTCACCCAGGGATCAGCAAAGGAAATGCAGCGGCCCAGGATGGAAGGGAACGGCCTCAAGGTGCTCCAAGGGAGGTCTGAATGAGATATGAGGGAATATTTCCTCATAGAATGGTTGGAAATCACTGGGACAGACTGTGCAGGGAACTGGTGGAGTTCCATCCCTGGGAGTGTTCAAACAACGTGGGTGTGGCACTTGGGGACACCATCAGTGGTGACCACGATGGTGGGGCTGGGTGGGTGGTTGAACTTGGGGACCTTAAATGATTCCATCTTTCCATGGATCTCCCTGCTTCTCCTCCAAGAGGAGGGTTTGGTCTCTCCTCTGGAGCCATCAGGCAGGGTGCAGGTTTGATTCCCAGCGCAGGTTTGATTCCCTGTGCAGGTTCAATTGCCTGTGTAGATTTGATTTCCTGTGCAGTCCCTGGAAACCCAGCAGGACAGAAAGAGAGGAGACAACCCTGGCAGTGACCACGGGGCTCCTGGAGCTGCAGCCTCAGGCAAGGCACCCAGTGCTGCCACAGGCACTGATATCCCTCTTTTGTCCCCAAGGGAATCTCCCGAACTGCTCCTGCCAAGTGCAGCTCCAGTGGTGTGGCCTCACTGTGTCCAGCTCAGAGCGGGCACAGCCCAGGGGCCGTGGGCACCACAGGGACACCTGGGGCCACCCCGGCTGTGCTGGCACCACACTCAGCCTGACAGGGGTAACAAACAGCCTGTGGAGGAGCTTGGGTCTGGGCAGCACAACAGACCAGGGCCGGCAGGCTCTGAATCCCCTCTGCAGCTGCAGGAGAATGGATTCCAGTCCCCAACAATGGATTCCAGCCCCCAACCATGGATTCCAGTCCCCAGCCACGGATTCCAGCCCCCAGCCACGGATTCCAGCCCCCAGCCATGGATTCCAGCCCCCAGCCATGGATTCCAGTCCCCAACCATGGATTCCAGCGCCCAACAATGGATTCCAGCCCCCAACAATGGATTCCAGTCCCCAGCCATGGATTCCAGCCCCCAACAATGGATTCCAGTCCTCAGCCATGGATTCCAGCCCCCAGCAATGGATTTCAGCTCCCAACCATGGATTTCAGCTCCCAGCCATGGATTCCAGTCCCCAACCATGGATTCCAGTCCCCAGCAATGGATTCCAGCCCCCAACAATGGATTCCAGTCCCCAGCCATGGATTCCAGTCCCCAACCATGGATTCCAGTCCCCAGCAATGGATTCCAGTCCCCAGCCATGGATTCCAGCCCCCAACAATGGATTTCAGCCCCCAACAATGGATTTCAGTCCCCAGCCATGGATTCCAGCCCCCAACCATGGATTCCAGTCCCCAGCAATGGATTTCAGCTCCCAACAATGGATTTCAGCTCCCAACAATGGATTCCAGTCCCCAGCCATGAATTCCAGTCCCCAACAATGGATTCCAGCTCCCAACCATGGATTTCAGCTCCCAACCATGGATTTCAGCTCCCAGCCATGGATTTCAGTCCCTAAACATCCCCCCCATCTCCTGCGTTTCCCGCTGGCTGTGCTAACACAGACACACCGCCTTTGAGCCGTGCTCACGGGAGATGACACTTCCATCAATACCCGGGGACAGTTTTATTGTGCCAGCCTCAGCCGAGATCTGCCCATTGTACTCACGCCACTCGGCACTCAAATGAATGCAAGAATTTATGGGCGCATCTTCCAAGTGCTGCTCCTTTTAATCGCGGCAGAGAAAGGAATTCCTGCCCGCGCAGAGTGGGAGTGTCAGCTGCTTAATGAGCAGCTACTTAGCAGATGCGAGCTGCAAAAATCCTTCATTTCAATGGCTGCAGTTGGACAAAGGGAGCTGTGGGCCAGCAAGAAAAACAGGCTGCCAAAGAAAAGAGAAAATATCCTCCACTGGGTCCGCTCCGGCAGGATGAGGGAGATTTGCAGTCTGTGATGTAACTGGGCAATGTTTTACGTGTTTCTTCTGCCTTTATTGCCACGGGGGTGCACGACAGCATTGGCTGCTGCAGAGATCCTGGTGCTGATCCCCTGCTCAGTGAGAAGCACCAAAGGTGGTTTTGGGGTCACAGCATGTGTGGGGACACCGACTCTGGCCTAGAGCTCAGCACATCAGTGTGGGAAATGTCTTCCAGCTCTGCCAGTGGGGAATGTCCTTAATGGAGAGCCCCTTCCCTTCCCTTCCCTTCCCTTCCCTTCCCTTCCCTTCCCTCCCCTCCCTCCTTCCCTTCCCTTCCTTCCCTCCCCTCCCCCTCCCCTCCCCTCCCCTCCCTTCCCTTCCCTTCCCTTCCCTTCCCTTCCCTTCTTCCTTCCCCCTTCCTTCCTTCCCCCTTCCTTCCCTTCCCTTCCTTCCCTTCCTTCCCTTCCCTTCCCTTCCCTTCCCTTCCCTTCCCTGATGAAGAGCAATTATCCTTTTGCCAATTTTCCATATTTACTTTTCCCCAAAACCAATAGAAAAGCAGTTTAAAAGGCTGTTTTATGAAATGTGAGCAGTATCAGGAGGAACACCCAAACTCAGGGTCTCTTTCAAAGGATTGAAATCGAATTTGCAAGAGGTGTTGAAATGTTCTGAGGATCTCTGTCCTCTGGAAGAAATGAAGAAAGCTCAGGTGTAGCAAAAGCTGTTTTCTCAAACGCAGCTCTCAGAGACATCCAGACGCCTCAGCACATTCAGCACAGAGCCACAGCTACAAACACTTTATGAAATACCTGAGGAGAAAATGTGTCTGAGCGATGTGAGAGCACAATGTAAACAGTCATTAGGATATATTCACCATTGTGCTGCCTGATCTCCAGATGAGCCACTTCAGGAACACTGAGCCTGTCATCTCCCAGGAAATCAAAGCTCATTGCCATCCCAGGAGCCACGAGAGCAGTTCAATCATGAACATCTCCTGACAAAAAGGGCTCCTCATCCTGCACCGAGGAATTCAGCTCTACAGAACTCCGGGAGAACCAAACCCCATAACAGCGTGAGCTCGGTTTGACAGGTGATAATTAACTGCTGATAATATAATTGCAGTTTTGAGGCAAAATTGGGTTTCATTAAAAACTACTCAGCATTTGCATTGGCATGGGACAGCCTCCTCCAAGCAGGAATGTTCAGAGTTCAGGGATTGCTGGCACTTTTACCCCATGCTGAATATGGATCCTGCAGGGGAAATCCAAGGGTCCCATTTTCCCATGGAGCTGGAGATGTTCTGTCACCTTCAGGGCTTCGGATCTGAGGGAGGCAGAGGCCCAGGCAGTGCTTGTGGGAGGGAATTGCTGTGCCAGCCACACCAGCCTTCAGGAAATGCAAGTGAAGGGAATAAAGACAAGTCCCTGGCAGGAGCCCTTCCCTTCAGAGGGGAGGATTGGCTCTTTCCATCATCATGGATATCGTGGGGTGGATCAGGATGTGATATCCTGGGCTTGCTCCAGAGGATTGTACTCGTTGGGTGCGGGGGGCACAATGAGAAGGGGATCAGCTTATTGCCTCTGTGGGTCTGGAGCACATCTTGGCACAAAGTTGGATGTTCCAGATTCCAGAGAGGAAAACGGGCACCCACTGTGACCCCTCCTGTGACTGCCCAGGGATCCTTTCATGCTGCAATTCCTCAGGGGCTGGAGCCCTTCTCTGCTCCTGGCTCGAGGCAGGGAGCACCCAATGTGGAGCTGTCCCCAGCCCCTCCCTGTCCCTATTCCTGCTGACCACAGCTGTCCTTGGCATTGGGAAGTCCCAACCTGGTTTTGGGAAATAGCAGAACACAATCACAGTTTCTGCTCAGAGCTGCTGGTGCAGCTCATTGCAAAAGAGAAATTCAAATTACCAGATCAAGGAGAGAGGCTGTGGCCAAGACCTGAGAAGAATCAGACTCATTAGCTTGCAGATTTCCCCACCTTCTGGGTTTCCAAACATGCAAGTGGTCTATAGTAAATTAGGCTTCTCAAAGGTTAATTTTTAATAAGGCAGTAAATGTATTTAAACAATGATTATTTAAAAAAAAAAAGTATGAGGTTTACAATGTAAGAGGTAATTATCTTCTCCAGAACAGTTCTAACAATGCCGCTCGCTCTTGTCTGCAGTGATCCTTTGGTATTTGTTTAACCTGCAGTAAGATTCTTATTAAACTCAGCTGAAATGGGTGTAATTCGAGACCTCACAGCACATTTCAAGGAAAACAGCTCTGGCTGAACTGAGCTGCTTTCCCTGGCGGTTACAGCTGTCTTTTTTCTCACAATGACTTGTCCCCAGGCTCTTGAGCTCCACCAGAGGCAGCTGCAGTGCCGTGCTCAGGTTTGGCACCTAGAGCTCAGTCCCAAACCAATGACATCCCCACTGTCTGTTCAAATCCCCCGTTCTCTGCTCAGGGATTTTATCCAGCAGGGCAGGAGCTGCTCCCCTGCTGCAGATGGACCTGGAAGAGTGGAAATATCCTGAACCAGGAGGATGATCACCAGTCCCTCATTCAGAGACATCCCAGAGGGTGCAGTGCTGCTGCAGCAGAGGGAGGCAGAGGCAGAGCCCTTCTCAGCACCCTCTGAACACGGGACTCGTGAGGGGAGGGGGTGAATTTTCTCTGTCCCAGTTGTGTGTCCTGTGGTGACCCCACCAAAAGCTGCCAGTGAGACCTGGCAGGTCAAACTCTGCTGTTGCTGCTGCTGGCTCAGCCTGGAGTCTCTGCGAGGGCTTTTTCCCCACAATAGCATCTCTTTCATGGATGATTGGTAATAGAAGTTTCATTATGAGATCACAAAACACTGGGGGATATGTTAATGTGCTTCAGCGTGTAATCCAGAATAATATCATTGCAAGGAATTGCATTTTGTCTGCAACTGAGGCAGCAAATAGGAGCTGCTTCTTTTCCAGCATTAATATCTATTGCTGAATTAATGCTTTCCTTCCCACAATCCTGGGTAAAATTGCCCAAATGTTCATTGTGCTGATTTACACAGGTACAGCCCCATTTGCTATAAACAATGAGCACAGGGAGGGGTTTAATCTTTCAAATGGATATTTTGAAGCATTGGGGTTGCTGTAAGAATCTCAACTCTGAGCTCTCTCTCATTTGTGGGGATCACAGAGCACTTGTAACTCCCTTCAGGATGTTTCACCTTCTTTTCTCTGGGGGAACAAACCTTTGGGGCTGAGCAGGGCCACAACAGGGCCCCTTCTGGCCTCACCAGGGGCTGCTTTGGATGAGCAAAGTCCTGCACCAGGAGCCTGAGCCAGGGTCACATGAGGACATGGGCTCTCCTCCTGTGCTAAACTGAAGATGTGCCCTCCTCCTGTGACCTGATCTGTGATAAATTTCAGAAATATCCCAAATCTCGTGGCCTGTCTGTGTTATATTGCAAGAATTCCCCCAGTCCCATTGCCTGGCTATGTTAAATTTCAGAAATATCCCCAGTCCTGTGGCTGTTCTGTGTTACATTTCAGAAATATCCCAAATCCCATGGCCTGTCTGTGTTATACTCCAGGAATTTCCCCAAATCCCGTGCTCTGTCTGTGTTAAATTCCAGGAATTCCAGTCCCGTGGCTGCTGAGGTACCAAAGCCCCCTCTGGGCTCTGAGCAGCAGCTCCACTCCCATCGATTGGTGCAGTTCTGTCAGACAGAGCCTTGCTCCATAAAAAACACTGGGATTCTCAGCTGGAAAGCATCCAAGAAAGACTAAAAGGTTCCTCAAGCATATTTTATTATTTTTTGGTAGCAGAATTTCCACTCCTCCTCCCTAAAGTGCTATATATATCTCTCTAATGCAAATCCCATCAATCCACGAACTGTCCAGCCCAACATTCACAGAGTCCTGTATTGATCCATCCCTGATATGTGACAGCTCCAGCTGTATTTCAGGTGATCAGGGAAGACTTTATCCTGTCCTTGCTCTGAAAAAGCAGAAGCACAATTTAAATTTCCCGTATTCTGTGGACAAAGCAGCTGGAATTGTGAGCCACAGATGCTCACTTGACAGATGCACTCCTGGCCGTGCTGCAGCGTTTGAAATGTTTCCAAACCCACCAGATTGAATCCTGATGGCCAACAGGTTCCCAGGAGGGACCAAAAGATGTGGAAGTTGATGTTTAAGGGTTGCTGAGCAGAAAGAAACCTGCAGAAATCTAATTAGCAGCAGGCAGGTAATGAAGAGAGAGGTCTCAGGGAGTTGCTTTGCTGAAAGCTGCACTCTGAGGTGGAAAATAACTTGGATTCAGGTAAGTCAGGGAAAAGGTGAGTGCCAGGGGCCAAGCCCAGACAGGAGAGTTCTGATATTTCATTATATTTTACAGGAAAGCCTGGAGACTTTAACTCTGGGAGGAGGGAAGGGAGGTCAAGCCAGAGCCTTTCTGGTACGACCCCAGGTGAGAGGTGAACACAAGGTTGGTGGCAGAGGTGAACTCTGATCTCCTGAATGAGGGGGAGAGTTTGAAAACATGAGAAAAAACAGAGAGTTTCTCATGTAGCTGTTTTGTACCTGTTGAGATCCCAGCAAATCTTCCCCAAAAGACAAAAATATTTTTTTTTCTCCTTTCATTACCTACCTCTCACACAAAGTCTCCTGTAGGCAGCACATCCCACATGGTTCACCCTTGGATTTCCCAGTACCTCCACAGACCCATTTCTAAATCTCAGAGTCTCAGGGTGGTCTGGGCTGGGAAGGAACCTTAAATCCCATCCAGTGCCACCCCAGGGACACCTCCCACTGTCCCAGGCTGCTCCCAGTCCCAGTGTCCAGCCTGGCCTTGGGCACTGCCAGGGATCCAGGGGCAGCCACAGCTGCTCTGGGAATTCCATCCCAGCCCTGCCCACCCTGCCAGGGAACAATTCCTGCCCAAGATCCCAGCCAGCCCTGCCCTCTGGCAGTGGGAGCCATTCCCTGGGTCCTGTCCCTCCATGCCTTGTCCCCAGTCCCTCTGCAGCTCTCCTGGAGCCCCTTCAGGCCCTGGGAGGCCACAGTGTGGTCACCCCAAAGCCTTTCTTTCCAGGCTGAACAAGCCAAACTCTCCCAGCCTTTGCTCCCAGGATGTCACCAAACAAGCTGAGGTCCCATCTGTGGACAGGGCATTTCTCTTGCTGCAGATGTTTCACTGTCTCTTGGGGTTCAGATGAGTCCTGCAGTGTGGGGCTCTACCCTGTGACCCCTCAGGGTGACCATTCCCAAAGGATGGAGGATCTGCCTCAGTAAGGAAAAAAAATTGCATTTTTCCATGGCAGATTAACCTCAATGATTTTTGTGTTTGGCAAATTATCTGAGAGTCGATTTAGGACAAGGAGTTTCTGTATCTCTGTCATATCCCTGTGTTAATATTGATGATGTTCCCTGTGGAAGCCTTTGCATGTCCAGCACACACTCAAGCAGCCTCACTGTGCTTGTTCGTCTCCACATAACCTGACATTTTAAGGGAAGAAAATTGACACAGTGAGCAGGGCAATGAACTGGGAGCAGAGGAAAACAGCACTGTGAGATCTCCTAAGGGACAGTTTGGCTGCACCTTCCATCCCCTTCTCAGTACCAGCCACAAAAATCCTCAGTTTGAGGCCAGGCCTCTGTGATGTCTTCCAAGTTTTGATCCCTTTTTAACAGTTCTTGTCTGGTCTCCTGCAAAATTCTGGATTTCCTGAAAGACCCAGCAGGAGATGTCCTGGTGGGACACTTAGGTCCATGAACTTTACATGTTACATGTTTACATGTTTATTTCTTAGCTCCCTGTTTATCCATTAAAGGAAAAAGAAAACCCTTCCAGGCTTAAGGAGTTAATGTTGTTATTTGGGCAATGATGTCATAGAAAAGAGAACGATGGAATCGTGGGATGGGCCAGGCTGGAAAGGATCAGACAGGGCCATTGGTCCCTCCTCCCTGCTCCAGCAGGGCCATCCTGGAGCACAGGACTGGGCCAGGTGGGTCTGGAATACCTGTGGTGCATCTGGCCAGGGAGCAGCCCTGTGATGGGAAGGAGCTCAGGGGAATCTCTGTATGTTGGGAATATCCCAATTCCTTCACTTGGGGAAGGGCTGGGGAAAATCCCTCCATTCAACATATCCCGGGATCCCTCTGGCTCCTGAGAAACCTGGTCCTGCTGCTGGCTGTACTCGGGTCAGACATTTCCTGAGGTTGGGAGAGAAGCATTAGGGGAGCAGATAGCCCCTGACAGGAACGAGGGAGATGTGCAGGCAAGGAGAATGTGCTTTATTTCACTCCATCCTGTCAGAAATGATTGCCTTTACTGGGATCAATCCAAGCATCCTTCACAACCTGCACAGAGGACTTTGGTAGATTTATTTTCTTAGCCTGCTTGTTCAAGCCTGTTATTAATCCCCTCGTCAGCTCAGCTCACTGGAAGAAAACAGAGCTTCTTAAAGAGTTCTTACTGCAAATAAATGCCTCATTAAGTTAAACACATTAACCTGAAAACAGTATTTATGTCAAATAGACTAATGAATGCCATTCTGGGGAGCACACTTGGAGCCTGCCCGAGCTCAGGTGGGGCTTTGGGCCTCTCTGAAACACCCACATGCCCAAAAACTTACCCACAGGGAGAGGGAGGTGAGGAGGGGAGAGCAGGATCCTGAGCAATGCCTCTGCATTGCTAATTCCCATGGGGAAGGTGATTTAGGGACACAGGAGCTTCCCCCAAACCCTGAGAGCTTTACAAATCTACCCAGTCCCTCTTAGGTGGTAGGAGAGAATAATTTTTTTTTGTAACAAGAGTTCTGCTCATTTTACCCCTCCTCAAGCATCAAACACTCATTACAAAGGATCTTTCTCAGTGCTTGGTTTAGTTGCTCACAGTGGGATAAAATCTCTTCCAGACCACCCTGAACAACCTGGGCCAGTGGAAGGTGTCCCAGGAACTGGAAGGGTTTTACAGCCCCTTCTGACCAAAACCATTCCAGGATTCCATGAAACCCAGTGAAGGGATTGGGAACTCCCTGAAAATGTCCCAGACTTCCCAGTTTAAAAGGCTTTACTGGGGACTGGCTTTTCCTTGCCCTGCACAGCTGGGGCCACCTCTCCTGACATGTATTTGTTCCCTCACATGGGAAGAGCTGAGTACCTCACAGAGAGCCAGGAATGTTCAGGAGTTCAGGGAGTGAGGAGAAATTCTCTGGTGTGTCCCAGAGGTTGGGGACAGCTCCTATGTCCTGAGTGACCTGCAGGGTGTCCTGGAGAAGCAGTTTGGGGGCAGGAAGATGAGCCAGGAGCAATCCCAGGCTGGGCAGAGCACACTGAGTGCCTCCTGTGGAGCTGCCATGCCACATTAACATTCCAGGCCATAGCTCTTCCCTCCCTCACACCGAGCACTGCTCTGGACCCAACATCATTTGAATGCAGCTCAGAAAACCTCTGTAATTCACCCAAATTGAGAGAGAAGTAGCCAGGAGGGGCTGAAGAGAATGACAGCAGCAGTCTCATACCAACGAGAGATTGTCCTTAGAGGTGTTTAATTGAAGCCTTTTACAAAACAGGCTCAAAACTTGAGCAGCAACAGCAACATGGGAAAAACGCAAAGCTGGGGATTGGTAAAAGGATGTGGAGCATTTAAACTGCGCGGTGTGAATGTCAATCTTCACTTGCCTTTGAGCCAGAGGGGAGGGTGACCCCATCAGTTCTGGTCTCCACAAATGAACAGCCTGGGGCCCCTCTAAGTGGCCTCAGCCCCTGTATGCGACCTTGGGCCCAGTGTGTGGCCTCAGGCCCTCCGTGCAGCCTCAGGCCCACTGTGCTGGCCTTGGGCCCTCTGTGCTGCCTCAGGCCCCCTGTGCAGCCTCGGGCCCAGTGTGCTACCTTGAGTTCCATGTGCAGCCTTGGGCCCTGTGTTTGGCCTCAAGCCCTGTGTGTGGCCTCAGGCCCCATGTGCACCCTCGGGCCCCCCGTGCACCCTCAGGCCCCATGTGCACCCTCGGGCCCCCTGTGCACCCTCAGGCCCCTGTGCACCCTCAGGCCCCCTCTGCACCCTCAGGCCCCATGTGCACCCTCGGGCCCCCCGTGCACCCTCAGGCCCCATGTGCGGCCTCGGGTCCCCTGTGCTGCCTCAGGCCCCATGTGCACCCTCAGGCCCCTGTGCACCCTCAGGCCCCATGTGCACCCTCGGGCCCCCTGTGCAGCCTCGGGCCTCATGTGCAGCCTCGGGCCCCCTGTGCACCCTCAGGCCCCCTGTGCAGCCTCGGGCCCCCTGTGCACCCTCAGGCCTCATGTGCAGCCTCGGGCCCCCTGTGCACCCTCAGGCCCCATGTGCACCCTCAGGCCCCTGTGCACCCTCAGGCCTCATGTGCAGCCTCGGGCCCCCTGTGCACCCTCAGGCCCCATGTGCACCCTCAGGCCCCCTGTGCAGCCTCGGGCCCCTGTGCTGCCTCGGGCCCCCTGTGCAGCCTCGGGCCCCCTGTGCAGCCTCAGGCCCCCTGTGCTGCCTCGGGCCCCCTGTGCTGCCTCGGGCCCCCTGTGCTGCCTTGCCGCTGCTCCTCCCAGGGAAGGAGCCATCCAGGAGCTCGGCTCTCCCAAAAAACTGAACAAGCCAGGAAGCCTGACTGGCACTCCAGGAAACTCAATTGGCTGGTGGCAGTGCCACTCGTGCCTAGTGACACAGGGCCCCCATGCCTGGTGTCACAGGGCCACTGCTCCCATACCCTCAGGCTGTGGGCCTGCACTGAGCCAGGAGCTGGGAAAGCTGGCCCAGGTCAAGGACACACTGCTGCTGCTGCTGTCAGGGAATCCCTGAGCAATGTTCCTGGCTCTGAACCTGGCTGGTTCCACTGGGATTTTTCTCTGGACCATCCCTGCAGGATTTGAAGCAGGCAGTGGGGCTCAGGCTCCGGGGACAGTGGCCATGGAAAGACTTTGTCAGCCACATTGCCAGATCTGAGCCTTATCTCTTAGCTAAACCCACCCAGGGCCCCAGATGTGCCCAGGGAGCTGCCAGTGTCTGTGCCCATCACCCTGAGGGGCCCAGGCCATGCTCTGGCCTTGACTGGAAATGCTGGGGAATTAAACTGGCTCCAAAGCTTTGTCTGTATCCAAACTGTGCCTGGGAAAAGGGCCTGACGTGACCCTGAGCTGGTCCAGGAGCCAGCCCTGCCCCCAGTGCAGACCGAGGGGCCAGACCCACACCTGGCACCCTCTGGCTGCTGTTGAGGTGCCACCCGATGCCAGCACTTCCCTCCACCTTCCCAGGGATCCAAACCAGAAGAACCAGGCTCTGTTCCTTTGGCAGCCCCCATGGGACATTCACAGAGTGACAGGAGCATTTCTGGCCCCAGTGCTGGGTGACACCATTTGTTCCACCCCACCTGAGGCACTGCCCCTGCTACAAGGCCCAGGGCAATCCAGCAGCCAAACTCCCGGGAAAAAGGAAGTGCAGGGAACTTTTGGACTGTCTCTCCTGCATTGCTTCCTTGGTTTCAAAGCAGCATTGCCTGGGCCACAGAGAGGATTGAGGGACACAGAGGAGCTGCCTGAAGTGGCAGAACATGACTTTATTACACACTGACTTCCCCAAAGTCCTCGTGGCCAGGCAAAGTACTGCTTTCCTTCCAGCACGGTTTAATTCACCCCTCACTCTCCCTGTGATCAGCCACTCAGCCCTCGCTAATATATCTCATTTCCACAGGCTCTAGGTGGTATTTAAAAAAAAGAAAAGAGAGAAAAAAAAATTGATCCTTGCATGCAAAATATCCTTCTGAGCAAAGAAATAACTATCTGCAAGGCCTAACTGAATTATCCCCTTATCAATGGAAGGAAATAATCCACTTGAAACATGAAATACAAGTGGAATGAAAAGCCTTTGCAAGTGGCAGGAGAAGAAGAACACAGTGTGAGTCTCAAATAGCCCTGCTTTTCCCATATGGAGAAATATATTTTTCTTGGAATCATTTCCTCTTTCAGTGCATAATGAAGTTTCTCAATTGCTCACCCTTCCACCCCCCCTTCTAATACAATAAAAGGGAAATAATCCCTCTATTTGCAAAAGTCCTGAGAAGAGACTTCAGGCTGCTTGAAGCTCAGCAGGGGTACCTTCTACAGATGTTGATGAGATTTCTCTTTTGTTTTGTGGGACAAGAGTTGTATTTGCCAATTTGTCCTTTAGGGTTTAATTAATTCTTGTTATTTGGGCTCTCTGGCAGAGCCACACAGATCCCCTCAGCCAAGATATCCTCAAAATCCTGCCTTTCTCCATGGCTTTGCTTCTCCTTGTGAGCAGAGAAAGCCCGGAGGAAGGAAAAGGTTTATAAATAAAAGCCACAGTCCACATGGATTTCCTTCTGGGAAGGTTAATTCAGGGTTCTGGTTAAAGACTCTCGGTTCTGTCTCTTCCTGTCTCTCTCTCCTGCTAAAGACAATCCTTTATCCCTTGTAATGGAGCCCTTGAATCCAGTCAGGTCGGATCAGCGCAAACAGGGAGCAAACAGGGACTGAGAGTTTGGCCAGATAATGACTCAGAGCTGGCAAAGCCCAGCCAGGGCAGGGCTGCAAAGCCCTTCTCTGAAAAAAGGGCTGAATGCCAGCCCCAGCCCAGTGTCCTTGTGCTCCCACAGGGGCTCATCTGCACACCCTGCTTTTCCTGGCACTTTTAATTTGATTTTTATTCTCACTATGCAGAGGAGTACTGCAGAGGAGAAAGGTTTCATGATCTCCATGCTGAGTTTTCCAAAAGCCCAAATCAGGAATTAGCCAGGTTTGGCTTTCTGGGAGGGAACTCAGAGGGCAGGAGCAGTGACCCCTCCCAGCACCGCTGGGGACAGGCTGTAGATCTTGAATTAACCACAGCTCACAGTGTTTATTATGCCTAAAACAAACAAACCAAATTCCCAGATAAATGAAGCTAATTAAACATGCTGCTATAAAAATTAAAGCCTCCCTTGTTTGTTTGAGGATTTTTTTTGGTGACTCATGGGCTTTGTTTTTGTTTTGCCTTTTGTTGTTGTTCTTTTTCTGTGCTGCAACAAATCTGAGAACAGATTTGTCAACTGACTGCAGGGCTGTCCTGGCTTTTGGTCCCATGTGGAGCAAATGTTGTCACTGGACTTAAAAAGGCCAGAGGTGTCACAAAATCATGAAATGGTTTAGGTGGGAAGGGACCCTAAAGCCCATCCAGTGCCACCCCTGCCATGGCAGGGACACCTCCCACTGCCCCAGGCTGCTCCAGCCCCAGTGTCCAGCCTGGCCTTGGGCACTGCCAGGGATCCAGGGGCAGCCACAGCTGCTCTGGGAATTCCATCCCAGCCCTGCCCACCCTGCCAGGGAACAATTCCTGCCCAAGATCCCACCCAGCCCTGCCTTCTGGCAGTTTGAAGCTATTTACCCCTGTCCTATAAATGACAAGGCCATCAGTGGGGTTCATCACTTGGGGTTTGTGGCTTTTGTCCCCCCTCATGAGCTGACAGAGCCTCTTTGGGTGTGTGTTGCACTCTGCCTTGTTCTGTGCCAGCCTGTGCCTCAGAACTGAGGAGCAGAGACGGGAGCAGGCAGAGCCAGGCAAGCTCTGAGGCAGCTTTAATGGACTGGAAAATCCCACTGCTCCCAGATGGTACCAGAAGCCAGGGGCTGATGGAATTCTAACCACTGCGACTGGAATGTAAGTGACAGACTCCAGGATTCACCAGTGAATGTGTCACATGCCCAGGATTCCACAAGTGTAATTTGCACAAGAGTAATTCACAGGAGCTTTACTTCTGGAATAAGAAAGTGGTGTCCCAATTACAGGAGCCTTTGGATTCACTCCCACAGGAGTGGGGAGTTTTGCAGAGCAGCCTGGCACATTCCTGGTGTGTGAATATCTCCGTTCCAAGGAAAAGCCCCGGGGTGGGGGGATGCCACTGGGGCTGCTGGGCAGGGAAATTGCTCATTGGGGAAACCAGAAGAGATCCCCCAGACTCCAGGAGAGGCCGCCTTGTCTCTGCTCGCACGCACCATAAATAACCAGGGAGCGCAGGGAATTCAGGGAGCTGTGAACCATTATCCGGGCTGTGATTAACAGCACTGCTGACAGACGCCTCGGGGCAGCAGGGAAACGTGGCCAAGGGCGCTCAGCACTTCAGCACTTGGACATATCCAGGCCACTCCAAACAATCTCTTCTGGCACAGCTGCTGCAGATGGTCCTGACAAGAAGGAATTCATCTGGCAGACCTGAGGAGTGCTTTTTGTTTGTTCTCTCTCAATTTTGTGATGCACGACCTTGGGTTAGTCCTCAGGGTGGGAGTGCAGCTCTGAACTGGGGAGAAAGATGTTTACCAGCACTTACGGACTCTTCAAGATCTGTCACCACGATATTGTTAATGAATGTCACTGCGAGAGCCCCAGCGCAGTGCCCACGTCTGGTTTGTCGCAATTCTGCCTGCAGAGGCTGGAGCTGACAGGGAGTGAGACCCTGGAGATGCTGAGGCTGACTCAGAGCTCTTTGCACCAGGCTCTCCATGTAATTTGGCTCATGCCTAATGGCAGGACTGAAATTCCCAAACAGCCACAATCCAATCCAGCGATTCTGGCAGCACAGACTGAAATTTCCAAACAGCCACAATCCAGTCCAGATACTGGGAGCAGAGACAGAAATTCCCAAACAGTCACAATCCAGTCCAGATTCTGGGAGCAGAAATCGAGCCCAGCACAGTTTCTAAAGGCTGATGGGCTCCCCACAGCCAGGCCTGGCTGCTGCTGCTTTAGGACCCTGGTGCAGCCCTGTAGCTGTGGCAAGGTTGGTGCCCACAGCTTTCCTGGGATTTCTCAGCTCTCTGGGGGATTACAGCTCCCACCCTTCTGCTCAGGGGCTGCAAAGAAGCAGCACAGGCCCCTCCTGAGCCCCTTGTACCACCTGCCCAGCACACAGCCCCTGGCCCCGTGGTGTCAGAGGGAGGTGTCCTGTTCTGAGTGCTGGGGAGGGGACAGGGCAGGGACACGTCCGAGGCTGGCAGAGCATCCATCAACACCCTCGGCTGCTCCCGGAATGAATCCACTCTCCCTTCCTCAAGTGTGTGATGAGAACTCACCAGAATGGAAATGGGATTCTCAGCTCTGGAGTGGGGTTCATGTTTTAATTAACAGTGCAGGAGAGGGAATGGGGAGGGAGTGAAAGTCCCTCCCCAGACAGGCAGAGGAGCTTTGCTTTCCCATTTCATTCTCGTTTTCATTTCCTGGAGCCAACACAGACAGCTCCGTCTCATTTTCAGTTTTCAGCCCACAGGGCTGGGAAGAGCTGAGAATGACATCACAAAGTGCAATTCTGTGGCAAAAGCTGGAATATTTCTCATTGATGGTGTCAGCCATGGCCATTCCAGCCAGAGCTGGAACTGATTGCTCAGCCCTGGGACCCAAGGAGAGCTCCAGAGGTCCTGGAAGGAAATTGTGCTTGGATTCATCCTGGACTGCAAACCACAGGGACCAGGCTGGTCCTGCTCAGGGGTTCCAGGGGCTGGGACAGCAGCAGGCCCTGCAAATTTTGTTTGTGGGGAGTAGTGCAGGTGTGACACCAGGAACTGCCCAAATCCATCCAGGATTCAGGGGAACGCTGGAAAAAAGTCACTTTTGGAGGAAGGAGGGAGAGACAGAGGAGAACTGGTGGGGCTGTGGTGCTCCCTGACCATCTCCACCAGGGACACATGGGCTCAGGGCTGTGTTAGCCCAGGATTTCCTTTCTCTGCTGCAGCCTCCCCACTGCAGGGTGCATTTTTGCCCTGAAATACTCCATTTCCCATTCCCGTTGTGCAGCAGGAATTTGTGCCCAGCTGTTCTCCACACCAATGCTCTGCTTGGAGCTCCCTCATGGATTTCTCCCTCATTCCCATCTCTCTCTCCGTTGTAGTGATAAATGAATAAATCTGGGAAATTCTGACATGCTTTTTAAACCCTATTTGCTGACTCCAGCATTACTCACAAGTTGTTTCTTTCTGTTGTTGTTATTTTAAGTGCTTTTTTTTTACCCAAGAGAGAGACAGCAAATAATTGAACAAATAGTTCTGAGCTTTTCCTATTTGGCATCTTTTAAAATGAGGGTGTTTTTTCACTTCTTTCAAAGTGTCTGCGATTTTCATTGATAATTGCATGAAGGCACTGAAATAATCACTGAAGATTTCACATTTAATGAAAATTTAGTTATAAGTAAACAGAAAATGTCAACAGGATACTAAATAATAGCTCAAAGAAAAAAATCCCACAAGAAATTTAACAGCCATCAAAAAATCCATATTTCCCTCATATTTTTGGAAAAAGAGCCACTACTTGTTAAAAAAATAAAAAATCAATAAGCACAACTACTCCTTCAGCCTCTGATTATCTCATTTTGCAGCAATTTTTGCCAGGGCAGAGCTGCAGATTAGCCTTCAGTTAATCAGGAAAAAATCCCAAAGGCTCTGGAAAGCTGCAGGGGTAACTGAGGTCACTGGAATTCCAGACAGAGCTACCCCTGATCAGGTGCTTCTGGGGGGGCAGGAAGCCCAGCAGCCCCTCCTGGATGGAAGGAAATTCCATCCCCTTGCTCCCAGAGGGCTGGGAAAAGCTGAGATTTCATTCCCAAAGGTTTTTTTCCCCACTCCCTGTGCTGTCAATTCTGTACCTCCCTAGAAAAGAGGGTTTTTCTCCAGCAGCATCTCCAGGGATGGAATCTCTCACCCTGGGCTCATTGTTCCCTCTGCTGCTCCCACTCCAGGGCTGGGAGGAATCAGCTCTGCTTTAGGCTGGTCCTGGGGGCTCCATTCAGGTTCCTCAAAAAGGAGGAGTTTTTCCAAAGTGACAATTCCAGCAAATCCTGGAGCTGTGGCTGCCAGAGGCCTCAGGTCTCTCACAGGACCTGCCAGGTCCTGCAGTGTCCAGGGCAGCCAAAGGCTCCTCAGCCAGAACTGAATCCTGAATTTGTGGAAGTGAATCCATCCCAGTTTTCTCCATTCCCTGTTGCTTCTCCAAGCAGGAATCACTTGGGAATTGGAACATGTGTTCACCCTTCAAGCAGCCTCTCTCTGTGATCTTCTAGATTCAAACCAACCTTTTTGGATGCCCACCTGAGGAATTTCCTCCTGGATAAAGGTGGAGCATTTCCCTCTGGAGGAATTCAGAACAACCCAAGAGGACACAGAGGTTCTGAGGCACCCCTGGAAACACAGCTCGTGTTCCCACCCCATCCCAGGTGCCAGACAGGAGGAATTACTGCTCCAAGTGCATTAAAGGCTTTTGTGTTCCAAGCTGGGAGCCACTGGTGGCTGTGATTGAAATTCCTGTCACCGTCAGAGGGGAGGGAGCAGTGCCAGCCACATGATCATCCATATGCCTGGCTAAATCCACTCCAAATTGATTAAGTTCTGCTGAAGGAGACCTGGAAATCAATCTGTTCAGGCTTGCTTGGAGAGGAATGACAGCCTGGAGGTGACACAAGTCTGTTTTCATCACCGGCCCTCGTGGGAGCTCACATTGCACCTCCCATGCCTTCCCCCAGGTGATTCTGCTGGCAGAGATAATCAGCTGCTGTTGGAATCAGCACAAAACTCTTTGTACCAATCTCATGCCTTTCTGGGGCATTTCAGGCAATTTGGGCTTTCCAGCCAAAACCAAGCAAAAAGGAAGTGTTTTTTAGGAACAGAACAAATGTTCCTGCTGTATGGATGGTTCCCAGAGAGGGGCTGGAGTCTCCTCCCTGGGATATTCCAGAGCCACATGGACACAATCCTGTGCCCTGTGCTCTGGGATGGCCCTGCTGGAGCAGGGAGTAGCACCAGTGACCCTGTGTGGTCCTTCCAGCCTGACCCATTCCATGATTTAACATCTCATATTCCAGGATTCCAGTTCAGCACTCCCATTAGTGCCCCTGGAGCTGCTGGGAGTCACCCAGGTCTGTCCAGCTGTCCCGGTGACATTTCCCACCCGTGTTTGCTGCTGCTCACAGCAGCCTGGGAGGTGCTGGAGCCTTGTCCTCCGTCTGTTTTCCGCCTGTTCTGTCTTCATTTGTTGAATTATCCACTAATTCATTACAACTAAATTTCATTGGGCTTTTGGCCAAGGTTTCTCATCAAAAATGACATGAAGACAAATATTGTCGTTATTTGCCCAGCTGTGCAGCTCCATTGATATTCCCTGCAGGGCTGAGCCCGTTATCAGAGCTGAGTAACACTGATAATAAACCCGTATCTCTCCCCTGCAGAGCATCCAGTGTCAACACAGGCACCTGAGCAGTGTCCAAACCTCAGGGCGGATTTAATCCCCCTCCACACTCACTTTGTTCACATGGACTCGCTCTATAATCTTCCAATTGAACATTTTTCCAGCCAAACCCAGGCAGTTTTTTACAGCAGAACGTTCCACACGAGTGTGCTGGATTTTGTGTATTCATATTTCAGGCAGGGAAAAGAAATACCCAGGCTGCTTCAATAATACATCAGGATCCTGTTCCCACATTGCCAAAACAGAACATTTGTGTTTGTATTCTGAATGACTTTTTGTTTAGAAGTATCTTTGTTTCCCAACATAAATATTGCTTTAAAAATACGCAACTGGCGTGGGACATTTCTCTTTAATCAAATGAAATATCTTTATTATCCCCAAATGCCTGTTTATTAACACTCCCAGCACTGGCATTTCTATTTTTCCTTCTGCACTGCTCAGAGCAGTGAACACAAACTCGTTAATGGAATCCACGAGTGCTGCCCCTCCTCGCAGCCCCGGGAAGGAACAAACACGAGCTGAGTGTGAACACAACAACCGAATGTTTTTATGCCCCTGCTGCGGGAGGAACATGGTGGGGGTGTTGCCTCGGAACAAACTGGTGCTGCAGGAGGAGGGGAGGGGTTGAAATAGCCAGCACAGGATGTTTAAAAACCACCTTGAGTGCTCTGCTGCTGCCCTGGGAGGTGGGACAGGCACAGGACACGGAGCATCCTTTGCTCTGCCTTGTACCATGAGACTACAAGAGCATCTCTGCTATAATTCACCCCTCTGATTTACAGCTCTGCTGCCTCTCAGCCCTGGCAGGCAGAAAAGAGCTGTAAATCACTGAAATCCAAGGATTTCCCTCTCCCAAAGAGGCAGGGATGGCTGTTGTGCCCTCACTCAGGTAACTCTCATCTCCCTGTGGATGCCTCTTCAGGTAGGGGATTTTAAAAGCTCCATGAGATAATGGGATATTTTAATAGATATAATCCTCCCAAAATCATCACTTTCATTCTGAACTTTAATGGGTCAGCTCCCCAGGTCCCTCCCCACACATCCACCTCCCTAAATTTGTGGGAATTTAAGGATAAAACATCCCAGCTCCCTATGACCAAAGCTGCCTTTGCTGGCTCTGATTCTAACAGCCCCTGAGTTTAGACTGAGATTAAATATTTTGTGTGTGTTTTAAGGAGGAAAGATTAATTGAGCTTTATTACAGGTTTAATGCCTCAGCCTCCATTTGCATTTTAAGAGGCGTGATCTCATCCTGCCGCAGAATCCCACACTCCGTGTTTACCGCCCGGAATTGATCCCAGCTTTGATAGGTTATAATTAAAGCAGGCACATGAAGGATTTAATAGGGCTTCTTATTGTGAAGAAGGATTAAAGGGGTGGTAGAATTCACACTTAAATTTAATGACTTTGATTAAACAAGGGCACAAAGGGATCCGCTGGTTCTGGCTCCTATTCTGACCTTGGGAAAGTCACCTGGGCCCAGGGCCTGGTCTCTGTAAGCTCAGGCTCTGCTCAGAGTTTTACAGAGCTGGGCTTAACTCCTTCGCACCTTGGTCAGTTCTCCTCATAAAAGTTTCAAATCCCTCCCAACTGCAGAACAGGGATGTGTTGGGTTGATGTGGCCAGAGATGTGTATTCTGTCCCCATCTGTTAAACCAGGTGGGGTGGTGATGTCCATGGCACATACCATCTGCTCATGGGCCAGCTTTAAACCAGCTGGGGCAATCATCTTTATCTTTGCCACAGCCCATCCTCCCTCCAGGAGAGATCTCCTGTTCATGGCCATTGAGTCCCAGGGCATGGCTGATAAAATTCCATCATCCCATGGGAGATGCTCCAGCCAGGGCAGGAGCCAAACATTTCCTACCCAGATAAAAACTGAGATTTGGACACCAAGGCACCTTCTTTCCACTGGATTCCAGAGGAAAGCCAGACCTTTCCACATCATCCCTGCACCTTCAGAGGAAACTGCCCCTTCTCCAGGAGCACTGCTCCAGCTGAGCCACATCTGCCACTGCAGGAGGATGCAGCCACCATGGAATGGGACTGTGCCAACACCCTGACTGACTGACGGGTGTCAGCTTGGATTCTGACTCTGGCAGGGTTTGGGATTGTTCTTTGTAATACTGTATTTCTATTTTAATTTTCCTAGTAAAGAACTGTTATTCCTAATTCCCATATCTTTGCCTGAGAATCCCTTAATTTCAAATTATAATAATTTGGAGGGAGGGGGTTTACATTCTCCATTTCAAAGAGAAGCTTCTGCCTTTATTAGCAGACAACTGTCCTTCAAACCAGGACAAGGGACCTGGCTTTTGGGATCAGTTGGGATTCCTTGGAGTTTTCTCTGGTCAAAGGCTAAGAACAAGGGACAGGACAAGAGGAAACAGCCTCAGGTTGTGGCAAGGGAGGGTCAGGTTGGATATCAGGAACATTTCTTCATGGAAAGCGTTGTCCAGCCCTGGCACAGCTCTCTGGGACAGTGGTGGAGTCACCATGCCTGGAGGGATTTAAAATCCTGCAGATGTGGCACTTGGAGACATGGTCGGAGGTGGCCTTGGCTGGGTTAAAGGTGGGACTGAATGGTCTCAGAGGGCTTTTCCAACCCAAACAATTCCATGAAACATCATCTAACTGGAACAGCAGTGACAGGGAAGAGTTCAGTCTTGTGTTGAATGTGCAACTTTCCATTAAAATGGGGAAAAATTCAGCTTTTTTTCCTTTAAAAGTTAGTTCTGTGAATGAGGAACCATAGATTATTTCCTTGTTCAATAATTCCTGGTACTTTTTGCAGGATTCTTCCAGAACTGTTGACAAATCTTCAGCTGTGATGTGACACTGCACCTGAAAGGGGAAAATCCAGCCCAGAATTGAGGGGATGTTTGAGAGCAGTTTAACAAAAAGCAGCGAAATCTTTCCACTCAAAATGTGTCAATCTGTTCCTTTCACTTCAAAATTGTCTTGTGGAAACTTGTGGAGCTTCAGTTCAGTAACAAACATTCCCTTCTCATCCCAGTTCCAATGAAAATAAAGGATTGAACCACGGAGATTTGCCACAGAGGAGGAATCCCAAGTTTTGCTCAGCTTTATCCAAATGAATTCTGCTTTGTACCCAGAGAACCTGAGCTGAAAGGAGAGAGCATTGATTTGGGAACAGCTACTCCACGGGGTGAACAGCAAAAGCTCTTCTATTCCCTGTTATCTCTCCTTTCCTTTCCCCCCCACTCTTTTTGAAATCCTGAGGCCTTTGATAGGACTGTGTGGTGTGAGGCCATGGACTGGCTTTCTGTGCATTGATTTCTAAGGCAAAATGAAAATCCAGCCTGGAAGGAATGTGGATCAAAGAGCTTTTCCCAAAATAAACTCTGAGTCACTGCTTGTCTGGGCTGAGGAAAATCAGGAATCCACTGTTAGGAGTCAGAGATGTCTCCTGGAAGATCTCAGCGGATTCCTGCCAGGATAAGAGCTGGAATCAGGAGCTCAGGGCAGAGATCAATGAAATGGAGTTTGGCTGCCTCTTGTCACAGGCTGCCAAACACAGGCAACTCCCTGAGAAAGGGAAATCTCTCCTGAGGGGGAACTGCAGCTGAGCTCAGCTGTGCCTTGGCTCCAGACCCCACCTGCAAACCCCCAATGGCTCCTGGTGGGATCAGCTCATGGCAAACACGGATTTCCAGAACTATCTCCAGCTCTGTGCTCCAGGGGATCAGGGCAGCACCTGGGAGTGGCTCAGAGCTGCTGGTTTTCATCAGCTGAGCCTGTCCTGCTCTGACTCCCTCTTCCCCTGGCAGGGCCACGCCTGCCTCTGTCTGCCAGAAATTATTCACCTGCACTAAGGGGGGACTCAAATTTCATGAAGAATTGTTGGAGAATGCTGCTATGCAAGGAAATGGCACAGAAGGGCTGAGATTTAGGGATGCAGCACAAGCCCTTGTCTGCAACCAGGCTTGTTAAACTGCACTGATCATTTGACCACAACTGTGTGTTTGTGTAACAAATCTTTTTGTCTCTACCTGTGAAAAAAAAGCAGTTCTTTGAGGAATGTAAGATTTGAGGACTGTAAGATTTGAGGCCTGTGAGATTTCCCACATTTGTTTCCCCAACCTGAGCTCTTTGTCCCTCATCACAACCTCTCAGACAGCTGAAGAGTTTATGAGTTTCTTGTAAAAAATGCACCATCATTACACGTGTTGAAAGCAGAATGCTAAGAATGGTCATTAATTAACTTACTAATTTATGGTACAATTAATTTTTAAAATATATCTGCCCACTTGTACCACTGCTGCATGTAAATGTCCCTTCTGCAGAGCTTAACTTTAATTTTTACCCAATCTATCTGCAGCCTTGATTCAAAATGCACTCAGAATTAACTTGGGGATGGAGAATTCTCTGGGAATGGCAAAGGAAGGAATTCATTTCACCTGCCTACACGAGCCTGTGGATGCACAGAGGGGACAGGAAACCTCTGCCCCATCACACCCACGCTGTTCTGCACTGGAGTTCACCAGTAAAAACCATCCCATGGAAGCAAAAAGGGCTGAGAGGGACATGGAGCTGGGGAAAACACCCAGAATCAGGTGATTTGGGGCTGATATTTTTGTTCCTCAAGTCTCTGGTTTCTCCTCGTGCTGCCATCTGTACAAAGCACACATTGTACATATGGGATTTTTAGTCACACTGTCAGGGGGAGCTGAACTATTTCCAGTGATTTCAGCTCCTTCCCTTCAATATCCAGGTACAATAATGTCTTTCTGCAGAGTGTTCTTGTCAAAGCATCAAAATCATGTTCACTTCCCATTGGTTTTGTGCATTTCTGTTGCACAAACATTGCTTTTCATCTCCCTTCTGTTTCCTGTGGCTTCTGCCTGCGTTTGCACAATTTCCACCTGTGCTGGAAGTGCTGCTGTTGTCAGGAAAATGAATCCACAAACACCAGAGGTTTATGTCCAAAAAGGACACAGAGGAGTCCTGTAACTTTATTCAAATAAAAGGGAGAGGCCATGGGGCATTGCCCTGGGATCTCTCAGATTTTTGGAGGACACAGCCTCCTTTTTATCCCAATTTCCCAACTGCATTTCCCTCTCTCCTTCCCCATGAGCTGAGGTACTGGAGAGGCACAGACTTCCCAGAACACCTGATACCAGAGATTCCCCTCTATTGTATAACCTTTCCTTTTAAATTTTAATTCTTATAGAATTCATGGTTTTTCCCCATTGCTTCTTTCACCTTTCAATATCCAATTTCATTTATCAGCAAACCTACAGTTTGTTTGTAAAGGCAAATCTCATTTCCATTCATCAATCAGTGGAACCCTTCCCATTGTTTCTTTTATCTCTGAGTGCTAGTTTTATCTACCAGCAGCCTCACAGCTTGTTTGTAAAGACAAATCCCACATTCCTCTCACTGTCAGCAGGGCTGGACAAGCTCAGCTGCAGCAGGCTGGAGTGGAACTGAGGCCAGGGGAGGCTGAGCCCACCCGTGCCAGGCTGGCCTGGGCACATTTCAGTACCCACCTTGTTCAGGATCAGGAATGCCCCAGCTGTGCCAAGGAGCTGCCCACGTGTTTCAGGAATGCACCCATTGGGAAGGGCTTCAGTGCTGACCACACTCCAGGCTTAAAATATTCCAGCCCTGGGTTGAACCCACAGCAGAAGGAAAGGGATTTGGGTTCTGCCTCAGGTGAGAGAAACCCCACCTGCAGAGCTGCCCCAGCCCTGGGAATTTCAACATCAGGAGGACCTGGAGTTGCTGGAGCCAGGCCAGAAGAGGCTCCAGGGTGATCCAGGGATAGAGAAGCTCTGCTGGAGGAAAGGCTGGGAGGGCTGGGATTGTTCAGCCTGGAGAAGGCTCCTGAGTGACCTGACTGCCTCTTCCAGGACCTGAAGGAGCTACAAGGAACAGAGAGAGAGACTCTCCAAGGGATGGAGGGACAGGACACAGGGAATGGCTCCCACTGCCAGAGGGCAGAGATGGATGGATGGATGATGGATGGATGATGGATGGATGGATGGATTGATGGATGGATGGATGGATGGATGGATGATGGATGGATGGATGGATGGATGGATGATGGATGGATGGATGGATGGATGATGGATGGATGGATGGATGGATGGATGGATGATGGATGGATGGATGGATGATGGATGGATGATGGATGGATGGATGGATGGATGGATGGATGATGGATGGATGATGGATGGATGGATGGATGGATGATGGATGATGGATGGATGGATGGATGGATGGATGGATGATGGATGGATGATGGATGGATGGATGGATGGATGATGGATGATGGATGGATGGATGGATGGATGGATGGATGGATGGATGGATGATGGATGGATGATGGATGATGGATGGATGGATGGATGATGGATGGATGGATGGATGGATGATGGATGATGGATGGATGGATGGATGGATGGATGATGGATGGATGGATGGATGGATGGATGATGGATGGATGGATGGATGGATGATGGATGGATGGATGGATGATGGATGGATGGATGGATGGATGGATGGATGGATGATGGATGGATGGATGATGGATGGATGATGGATGATGGATGGATGGATGGATGGATGATGGATGGATGATGGATGATGGATGGATGGATGGATGGATGGATGATGGATGATGGATGGATGGATGGATGGATGATGGATGGATGATGGATGATGGATGATGGATGGATGATGGATGGATGGATGGATGGATGATGGATGGATGGATGGATGATGGATGATGGATGGATGGATGGATGGATGGATGGATGATGGATGGATGGATGGATGGATGATGGATGATGGATGGATGGATGGATGGATGGATGATGGATGATGGATGGATGATGGATGATGGATGGATGATGGATGGATGATGGATGGATGGATGATGGATGGATGATGGATGATGGATGGATGGATGGATGGATGGATGGATGATGGATGGATGGATGATGGATGATGGATGGATGGATGGATGGATGGATGGATGGATGATGGATGATGGATGGATGATGGATGGATGATGGATGGATGGATGATGGATGGATGGATGATGGATGGATGATGGATGATGGATGGATGGATGGATGGATGGATGGATGGATGGATGATGGATGGATGGATGATGGATGATGGATGGATGGATGGATGGATGATGGATGGATGGATGGATGATGGATGGATGGAGTGAATCCTGGGCAGGAATTGTTCCCTGGCAGGGTGGGCAGGGCTGGGATGGAATTCCCAGAGCAGCTGTGGCTGTCCCTGGATCCCTGGCAGTGCCCAAGGCCAGGCTGGACACTGGGGCTGGAGCAGCCTGGGACAGTGGGAGGTGTCCCTGCCATGGCAGGGGTGGCACTGGGTGGGATTTAAGATCCTTTCCAACCCAAACCTGGGATTCTGTGATTTAAAAATGGAGCTGTGGAGGTACTGGGGAGTCCAGGGGTGGGAGGAGGTGTTTGCCTACAAGAACTTCACAGCCAGAAATGAGAAGAGATGGGAAGGGATCCTTTGGGGCACCTCAGAAACAAGGCCAGCAGCAAGAGCCCCTGAGAGCCACTGGCACCCCTGGGCTCAGCATTCCCCTGCCCTGCTGGCAGCCTGGGCCACTCCTCCCACCCACCAGTGCCCCAGAGGAGCAGCAATCCTGCCAAAACCTAAATAGAGGCATTTCTGGGGAACTGGAGGAAAACAACACCCCAGACAGCTTTTGTGGAGTCCATAAATCCACGTGCTGATAAATTACTGGAGAAAGTGCCTTGCACAGACTCAGAATCCTGATCCACAGGGGCAGCTGGTGATAATGACTGCACAGGTTGTTGCTACCAGAGCACAACCAGTCTATTTTTCTCTTTTATGACTCTCCATTCTCAGGAATGCATCCATCAGGAAAAGAACTCCTGTTTAACGCCGACTTCCTTTGGTGGGCAGCCAAGTGGCAGTGCCACGTTGGCTGTGCCTGTGGCTCAGCTGAGCTGAGATTAACAACAGCTTTGCTGCTCTGTCTCCTCCTCTGTACTGGGCTCTGGACAAGCTGCCACTCATTCATTCCTTCATTCATTCCCATTTGGTGCTCACGGGGTGATAAATCCCCTCCTGCTGCCTCTCATCCCAGGAATTAGCAGAGAAACTTCCTGCTCCTCTCCAGCTCCTCTGGTGATTAAACAGGAGCTGAGCAGTTGCTTCTGATCATTCAGACCTTCTGCCCCTGCTCTGGGTGATTTTTCCAACCATATCCATGGGGATTAGGAGGAATGTTGGCATCACTGCTGCCTTCACTGCTGGTTTGCTTAATTAACAGCTCTTGTTTTGGACTGGTTTGCACAAAAAGTGCCCTGGCTTGGGTGAAATGGTGTTTAAAACTCTGGACAGTTGTTCAGCAGCAGGGTGTGATGTCCAAAAGCGCTGAGAAAAGAGCCCTGGTGGGATGTTCCTCAGCCTGCTCTGCCAGTGCTGTGTTTTGGATGCATTGTAAATGCATTTTGGACAGATTTTGGATGTTAATCCATCACCCCCACCACAGGGACCAGCAGGGCCACTCTGTTTGAAGCCCCACTTGAGCAGCAGAGTGAGAGAAACACCTCCAGCCCAGTGGCCTCCCCAGCCTCAAGGGGTAGGAGAAGTAAGAATGAATTTTGGGATGAATTCTGGGTGCATTCAGGGGCAGCTCCAGCTCCTGAATGCACCCAAAGTTCATCCCAAAATTTGCTTTAACAAATCACAGAATCACAGGATGGTTTGGTTTGGAGGGGACTTTAAAGCCAGTCTTGTTCCACCCCCCCTGCCATGGCAGGGACACTCCCACTGTCCCAGGCTGCTCCCAGTGTCCAGCCTGGCCTTGGGCACTGCCAGGGATCCAGGGGCAGCCACAGCTGCTCTGGGCACAGTTCCAGCCCCTCCCCACCCTCATGGTAAATTATGAGTTTCCTTTTCCTTTTATTGGATTTTTCTGTGGCATTTCATATTTTTCTTCTTCACCTTCTGCTGTCTGGTCACCTGTGTAATTTTTTTTGCAGCTCTGGGAGGGCTGTGAGGAGCTGATGCTTTGCAGAGAAAAGCTGTGACTTCCCTGGACACAGAGAGATGACGAGCGGGGGATGATGATATGGATCATTATCAGGAGCTTGTAGGAGAATAATGGGAGCTGACAGTGGTGGATTGGGGAAGATGTTTACAAGATAAATAACAGCAACAGTTTCATTGGAGTCAGTGACTTAGAAATAAGAACAGGGATATTTTTCCAGCCAGGAGATGACACATTTTATGTTGGCTCCCAGTTCTACGTGCACATGGCACAGCACTGGGGTGAGGCTCTCTCTGCCTTCTTGAGCTGAGTGGTTTTATTTTATTTTATTTTATTTTATTTTATTTTATTTTATTTTATTTTATTTTATTTTATTTTATTTTATTTTATTTTATTTTATTTTATTTTATTTTTATTTTATTTTCCAAGCCAAGAGGAACACTGGGGTGAGCTCCTGCTCCTGCTGCTGAGGGACACAAACCCAGCTCAGCCCCAGGAGCTGCAGGTCCTGCTCAGACTTGGACAACAAACAGAGCTCTGCTAATGGCTCAGGTGTGTCCTGGATCCATGCTCCAAGTGATGTTTTATTAAATCCCAGCTGCAGGACAGACTGAAATCCCAGCCTGGTGAGTTCTCTGAATCCCAGAGCTGAGTTGTCTGTTTCACAAAGGTCACAACCTCGGGCTGGTTTTTTGTTTTCCTTGTTGTTGTTTCTCAAACCTCTGAAGCCAAGGCCAGAGACCCTCTGAAGGCAGCCATCCCATCATCCTCCTTGTACAAATTCCCCTCTCTGCTGCTCAGTGCTAGCACAGGACTGAGCCCTCCAGGCCTCCCAGATTCTGAGTCACCCTTGTTTTGCCTGCAACCTTCTTCTCCCAAAACATCACAATGGGATGGAACTCAGAGAAGTTAAACATTGTTGAAATGTAGGAATGAGTGGTTTATTCACTGCTGCTGCAGCCTGTCCTGAATGAGCAGTGCTTAAAAATGCAGTTTTAACGTGGCTTTAAATGTGTTTTATGTTGGACTGAACCTACTTTATGTGGCATTTTCTGGCTGTGGTTCCTCAGCCATTGGATTTGGGATTGTTCTGTTCCATCCCATTCTCTGCTTCAACTCCTTTTCATTAATTTCACCTCCACAGGGTTAAAGAATGTGTGATCCTGGACAAGAAAGGAGCAAAAATTAAAAAAAATTCTAATTAAAATCCTAATTGATAATCAGGGAATCCTGGAATGGTTTGGGCTGGAAGTGACCAAAACTCCCACCCAGTGCCACCCCTGCCATGGCAGGGACACCTCCCACTGTCCCAGGCTGCTCCAGCCCCAGTGTCCAGCCTGGCCTTGGGCACTGCCAGGGATCCAGGGGCAGCCACAGCTGCTCTGGGAATTCCATCCCATGGCCTCACCACCCTCACAGAGAAAAATATCCAGCCTAACAGTGTCTGTTTAGTGTGTTTATTAATTTGTTATTTATTATGAAGAAAGATCTTACAGAAGGCAAAGCAAATCCAGCATGTTCAGCTTAGGAAAGAGAGCTGCAGGCAGCCAGGCTGGGAAATGAGCTCAAACCCCTGGAGCTGCAGCTCCCCCTCCCAGCTGGGGCTGGACCACCTCCCTCAGCAGCTGGGTGGGAATTATTTGCCTGGTTGGAGACAGGACATGAACAAGGTGTCAGCAACAGCTCCTGTGGCTGGAAAATTCCTGAGGTAGAACAGAGCTGCCAAGCTCTGTGCAAAGCAGGATCAGGTTACTGTGCTGAAGGAGCTGGAGAGGAACTCAGGGATGAGCTGAGAGGGAAATTGCTCTGGAGGTGTTTGAGGAGCCCCAGCACAGTGCAGCTCTAGCTGCAATTAAAATAAATGAATATTCTCTCCATGGCTCAGACCCTTCTGAGCAGAGCCTGGACGGCCCCAGAGGCTCCCCTTGCCAGGCACCATGGAATGGCCCCTCTGGGAAGTGAGTGACACAGAATCCCAGAATTACTGGGGTTGGAAAGGACCTGTGGGATCATCAGGTCCAGCCTGTGACCTGTGGCTGTCACCAGCCCCTGGCACTGAGTGCCACGTCCAGGCCTTCCTGAAACCTCCAGGAATGGGAACTCCAAACCTCCCTGGGCAGCCCCTGCCCATGCCCAACCTCCCTTTCTGGGAAGAAATTCTTCCCAGTCTCCAGCCTAACTCTCCCCTGGTGCAGCTAACTACACCCTCGTGTCCTGAGCCCAGCTCCTGAATTAATCCAGGCCCTTTTGCAGCTCCCATTTCATTCTGGGCTGGGTTGCTGGAGATTTGCAGCCCCTGGGGACATCCTGAGCTCTGCTGGGGACTCTGCCCTTCTGCTGCTCTGCCCCTTCAGCTGTGGGGAGCTAAAGCTGAGCCTGGGCCTGTCCCAGGAGCCCTGCTGTTTATGGGGATGGGAGGGATTGGGATGGGAAGCTCCTTCCAACAAGCTCCCAGATGTGTCCCTCACAGCTGGATCGCTGGAACTCTTCAGCTCCATCAGCCACAGCTGCTGATGTGAACAGGGACCTTGGTGTGGGGGACAGGCAGAGAATCCCCAGCTGGACTGACCTTAAATCCCATCCCATTGCACCCCTGCCATGGCAGGGACACCTCCCAGTGCCCCAGGCTGCTCCAGCCTGGCCTGGGACACTGCAGGGATCCAGGGGCAGCCACGGCTTCCCTGTGCCAGGGCCTCCCCACCCTCCCAGGGAACATTTCCTCCCCAAAATCCCACCTAGCCCTGCCCTCCTTCAGCTTCAACTGCACCCATTCCAGTTCCTGGGGAACAGCACCAGTGTCTCACACACATGGATTTGTTCCTTGGAAGGAAGGAGAGGAGAATGTTTGGAAAGCATTTTGGGAGAAATAGGAACACACAGGAAAAAGAAGGACTAAAATTGTGTCTTTCTTCCTGCACCTTCTCCCTCATGTTTTTCCACAGCTTTTCCTATTTTTCCTTTAACATTTTAATTAAAAGCATCATCATAATCATAACAACTGGATGATGAGTGTGTTTGTGGCTGACTTGAAATAACTCCATCCCCAGCTGATAAACTCCAGCACTGAACGCTCCAGCACCGCCTTTTAGGATTTATTTTGTCTATGATGTGGTTATTGCAGCCCATAAACAAGAAGCATCCTCAAGTTCCCATTATAATAAAACTGTTACAATGCACTGCTTTTTATGTAGGAATTAGGGAATGTGTTTTTGCATGACTTGAAATTTATATATTTAGTTCAGAGATTTATATGGAGATTTTTTACAGGAGTTTTTAAGTGCAGAACTGCTGTGCTTGGGGTTTGTGAGCACAGGGCCTGTGCTGGCAGGAAAATGAAAAATCTGCTCCAGAGTCACCTAGGTGCTTCAGAATCCTTGGGGGAGAGATAATTACAGAGGAAATTATTGTTTCCTGAATAAACAGGGATTTCTTCCACACAAAATTCATTCCTCCCACTGAATATGACCAGAGAAAGCAGGAGATGTCCTGTTAGTAACAGAGTTTGGGCATCAGGATATGCTGGATGCATTCCCACCTGCAGAGCTGCACCAGGTGTGGGAATTGTGATGTCAGGAGGACCTGGAGCTGCTGGAGAGAGCCCAGAGGGATCCAGGGAGCTGCTGCAGGGCTGGAGCCCCTCTGGAGCCAGGCTGGGAGAGCTGGGGGTGCTGCCCTGGAGAGGAGAAGGCTCCAGGAGAGCTCAGAGCCCCTTGCAGGGCCTGGAGGGGCTCCAGGAGAGCTGCAGAGGGACTGGGGACAAGGCACGGAGGGACAGGACCCAGGGAATGGCTCCCACTGCCAGAGGGCAGGGCTGGCTGGGATCTTGGGCAGGAATTGTTCCCTGGCAGGGTGGGCAGGGCTGGGATGGAATTCCCAGAGCAGCTGTGGCTGCCCCTGGATCCCTGGCAGTGCCCAAGGCCAGGCTGGACATTGGGGCTGGAGCAGCCTGGGACAGTGGGAGTGTCCCTGCCATGGCAGGGGTGGGATGGGATGGGATGGGATGGGATGGGATGGGATGGGATGGGATGGGATTTAGGTTCCTCCCAACCCAAACCACTCTGGGATTCCCTGATTGTCTGCAGGAGCTGGCAGCATCCAAGATCCCTTGGGGATGCCACCAGCCAGGATCCCTTTCCAGCCCCTCATTCCCCACTCTGCATGTCCAGGATGTCCCATCCCAGGTGCAGGATCTGGAACTTTCCCCATTTGCTCCACACACTCAGTGATTTCCCAGCTCTGCATTGTTGAGGTCTCTCTGCAGGGCCTCTCTGCTCCCGAAAGAGCCAACAGCTCCCAGATTTGTGAACTTGCTCAGTGTCCTCCAAGTCCCATGTCCAGCTTATTTATGGGATGTTTAGGAGCACAGGCCAAGGATGGAGCCCTGTGGGACCCCAGCAGTGACCAGTGCCAGCCTGATGTCACCCCAGTGTCCCTCACATGTGGTCAGCATGACTACAGGAACCTCTGGAGCATCAGGGGCTTCTCTGCCACCCACCAGCAGAGCCACGGAATTGTGTTGGGTTGATGTGACCAGCAATGTGGGTTCTGTCCCCATCTGTCACAGCCGGGTGGGGCAGTGCCCCTGATCTCCTGGCACACATTATCTGCTCATGGGCAGCTTTAAACCAGCTGGGGCAATCATCTTTATCTTTCCACAGCCCATCCTCCCTCCAGGAGAGATCTCCTGTTCATGGCCAGTGAGTCCCAGGGCATGGCTGATAAAATTCCATCATCCCATGGGAGATGCTCCAGCCAGGGGAGGAGCCAAACATTTCCTACCCAGATAAAAACTGACATTTTGGACACCAAGGTACCTTCTTTCCACTGGATTCCAGAGGAAAGCCAGACCTTTCCACATCATCCCTGCACCTTCAGAGGAAACTGCACCTTCTCCAGGAGCACTGCTCCAGCTGAGCCACATCTGCCACTGCAGGAGGATGCAGCCACCATGGAATGGGACTGTGCCAACACCCTGACTGACTGACGGGTGTCAGCTTGGATTCTGACTCTGGCAGGGTTGGGATTGTTCTTTGTAATCCTGCATTTCTATTTTAATTTTCCTAGTAAAGAACTGTTATTCCTAATTCCCATATCTTTGCCTGAGAGCCCCTTAAATTCAAAATTATAATAATTTGGAGGAAGGGAGTTTACATTCTCCATTTCAAAGAGAAGCTCCTGCCTTTATTGGCAGACACCTTCAAAGCAGGACAGGAATATCTGAGGCTCAGCAGTTCCACCTGCACCAGGCAGTTTCTGTACAGGGAGGGGCTCCAGAGGGAGGGGAAATCTCAGGAACAAAGCACAGGAGAGCTGGGATCCAGGGGAGATCTGGGCTGGGAGCTCCAGACATGCTCCTGTCCAAGTTCAGCTCTTGTGCACAAATATGAGGTTAGTGCTGTTCTGAGAGTGAGCAGCCAAAGCCACGGGGTAATTCAGGGCTCAGTGGAAATATTCCAGTCAATATTTCCAACCCAGGTGCCAATCTTTGTTTAGCAGAGATTTAAAATGTCAGTGTGCATTTTTCTGTGGTCCCTAAAACAAGAGGGAAAGTGACTTGAGCAGAACACTTCCTGAGAGTTAATTTGCTGTCATTTTCCTGAGCCGTGTAATTTGATTTTTGAAAATTTGATTTAGTTAGAAAGATGGGAGAGAGAATTTAAGAAATAATTTTGAAATGGAAACAGTAATTTCATCCTCATATTCCAAATTTTCCTGGAAATGGAGGTCTTGGCTCTGGCATTATCTGGGGAGGGACTGAAACCTTTCATTAGGAATGACATTTTCCCATAACAGCAAAGTTTAAAAACGCATTATTGCAGTGAAACCCCAGCATTCCATGGGAGCTTTTGCTGTTTGGGATGTTGGGAGCACTCTCCCATGCCATGGAGCTCTTGGCTGTCCTGGAGGAGCTGGGCTGAGAATAAAACAGACAAGGACTAACATCCCCTGTGCCCTGAGCTGATCCCAGGGGCTCTGCCCCTGTGCTCAGCTGAGACCCCACCTGCAGAGTTGCCCCAGCCCTGGGGATTTCAGCATCAGGAGCTGCTGGAGAGAGTCCAGAGGAGATGATCAGAGGGACAGAGCAGCTCTGCTGGGGGGAAAGGCTGGGAGAGTGAGTTGTTCAACCAGGAAAACAGACCAGGGTGACTGATTGTGGCCTTCCAGGACCTGAAGGAGCTGACAGGGAAGATGGAGAGAGGCAATTTCTAAAGGATGAAGTGACAAGACACAGGGAGTGGCTCCCACTGCCAGAGGGCAGGGCTGGCTGGGATCTTGGGCAGGAATTGTTCCCTGGCAGGGTGGGCAGGGCTGGGATGGAATTCCCAGAGCAGCTGTGGCTGTCCCTGGATCCCTGGCACTGCCCAAGGCCAGGCTGGACATTGGGGCTGGAGCAGCCTGGGACAGTGGGAGGTGTCCCTGCCATGGCAGGGGTGGCACTGGGGGGGATTTAAGCTTTTCCATTTTGGAATTCTGTGTTGACACTCCACACTCATTTTGTCCCAGAAGACCAGTCCAGCCTGGATGATCCAGTGGTGATGTGGACTCCATTCCCACTTCTGAAACTGCCACTGAGTGAAATTCACTATTAAAATGAACTCCTTTGTCTCACATTTATTATTTTCTCAAAGCCTGCGGGCACCTCTTGAGAAGCTCTGGGTCTGTGAAGATGAACTGGCAGGAGCTGGGAGAGCAGAAGGTTGTGGTGCCCTTCAGAGGGCCCAAAACAGGCTGGGAATGGAGCCCAGGGAAGGGGATTTTGGCTGTTCCTGATCCCTGTGCTTGCCATGGAGAGCACAAAGGAGAGGTGGGATAAGGGGGCAGGGCAGGGCCCAGGAAAACACCCCAGGATTTGGGGTGTCCCACACCAGCAGCCGAGCACTGCCCAGACCTGCTCCAATGTTCAGGGGGCCAGGAAGTGCAGATGAATCATGGCAGGATAATATTGCCACAAATCAGCAGCACTGGGCTTCCAGTGCTGAGGGGATGATGGAGAGCTCCAGAGTGATTTATCCCCTGCTGCTCCATCCCCCCAGCCCATCAATCCCTGAGGCATCTGTTGCTGCACGAGGGGTTATGGAGTGGCCAAGGAACACAGCAACAAGGCAACTCTCTTACTTGGTGCAAGAAAGAGCAGTTTATTGAAGAGAGCCATGGCTTTTTATAATATAGTTCGTGAAAAACAAAATACAGACAATTCATTGGGCAGAGAAAGAGACACCTTTTGTCCCTGGTTTCCCATGGATCCATCAGGTGTTTTATCTTTGTTATAATTCCTGTCTGTTTTCCCCAAATGCTATCACCATGGGAAAAGGCACAGGCCAGAGCTAAGAAACTGTCTCAGCCTGGGAAAGGCTTTCCCAGCATGAGAGAGAGAAAACGAGCTCAGAGCCTGAAGGAAGGCCTTGCCATTTCTGCCTGGACCTGCAGTGGTGTCCACAGGCATCCAGCAACACCCTGCGTGTCCCTGCTCAGAGTCAGGGCCCATCCAGCACTGGGCTCGGGCAGGGGCTGAGCAGAGCTCTGCAGCCTCCTGTTCCCTCTGCTCCTCCCTCCCACCACACCTGCAGCTCCTTCCCCCACCCTCCTCTGCCCACACCAGGCTGGTGCAGGGATGGAGCCAGGAACAGCTCCAGGGAATGGGAAGTTCCAGTTTTTATTGTTGTGGAGTTGTAGGAGGGAAGGGACACCTCTCTTCTGGGAATGTGCAGGGCGTTATCCAGGAGCACAGGGACTGTCCCATTCCCTTCTTGCCACATCCCATCAGCTGATGAGCTCCCTGCACAAAGCACAGCTCAGTCTGCCCGGGTGTATCAAACACATCCCTCTGAGGGGTCCCTCTGCACTAAGGTATGGATTTGTATCCAGGTGTGCAAACGTCAGCTCACCCCCACCAATCTTTGTGAAGCCAGAGGGGAGGAATCAGCTCCTCCAGCAGGAGCTGTTGCCATTTCAGCCAAGCTCAGCTGGGGCAGAATCACCTCCTTTGGAAGGGGACAGTGACTGATGGACAGGTGGGATTGGTCAAAGCTTGGACTGGATGATCCTGGAGGTCTTTTCCACCCTAAATTGTTCAGTGGTTCTGTGGCTCCAGAGCATCTCTGGCACATGGAGCTGCACATCCCTGTTCAGCACCTAACATGACAGGAGATTCATTCAGTTTATTTTCTGAGTGCTTTGCTGAACTCCACTTTAATGTTCTACCAGAGCTTGTCAGGGAGAATAGAAACCCTCCTGAGGAGCTCTGCACCTGCTCAAAGTGGGAGAGGGATCCATTCCTGGCATTGAAGGCAGCCCTGGAAGGAGCTCCCAGCTGCCTCCTTTGGCTTCCCAATGAATAAAGTATATTCATTATACATTAATAAGGGTAATAAAGGGTAAAAGACACTTGGAGAGATGCTGTGTGCCTGGGCTTAGTCCTTGGGGACAGGATATTCCTCGTGTTTTAGTGGATTCACATGTCCAGTTTCTCAGCAGTGACCCTCCCAGAAGAAAATCCAACTGTTGCTGCACAAACTCTGGAATTTTCCAAGGATATGAAAGAGTTGTGCCTTCAACAAACCCATCAATCACTGTGGGCACAGGAGAGGGTGGGGTGATTCTTGTCAGCTCTCATTAATCTGAAAAATAAAAATGAAGCTTTGAAAACATTAGGGGAAATATGAATCAAATAATCATTTGAAAATGTGGAGCACGATAAATCCAAAGTGTTTGTCTGACTGAGGGGATTTGGGCAGTTTGAGTGATCAGCTGCAAATCTGCAGATCATAAAAATCATAAACAACTGCAGGGACAAGCACTGACTTTAATCAGTGTGGCCGAGGGGACAAAGCTCCTGTGGGTTGGTTTGGGGTCTCACACAGGACGGGCAGGGAGGTGGGGAAGGAGCACATCCTTTGGGATTTGCCCAGGCATTCCTTGCTCTCTGTCCTGCCCCTCTCACCCAGACTGGCTGGGGAAACCCCAAACCTGCAGGATTTGTGCTGTGCCCAGGCAGGGCTGGATGGCTGCTCTGCAGGCAGGAGGGGTCACAGGGCCAGGAGCAGCTGAGGAGCAGCAGGACCAGCTCAGCTTTGTGTTTGTGCCATCCCTGCCATGGCAGGGACACTCCCACTGCCCCAGGCTGCTCCCAGTGTCCAGCCTGGCCTTGGGCACTGCCAGGGATCCAGGGGCAGCCCCAGCTGCTCTGGGAATTCCATCCCAGCCCTGCCCACCCTGCCAGGGAACAATTCCTGCCCAAGATCCCAGCCAGCCCTGCCCTCTGGCAGTGGGAGCCATTCCCTGGGTCCTGTCCCTCCGTGCCTTGTCCCCAGTCCCTCTGCAGCTCTCCTGGAGCCCCTTCAGGCCCTGCAAGGGGCTCTGAGCTCTCCTGGAGCCTTCTCCTCTCCAGGGGAGCACCCCCAGCTCTCCCAGCCTGGCTCCAGAGGGATCATGCCCAGCCTTAGCACTGAAGTGACCCCAGCACCAGCTGAGCTGAGCTCAGTGGTTCTCCCACCCTCTGTGGCACAGCTTTAAGGCACCCCTGGAGCTCCACCACAATCCTGGCAGGGAAATTTGGGGTGGGGAAATCCTCTCCTGCCATTCCCCTCTCCGTGGAATCTCTGGTTGTCCCATCAGGACACTCAGGAGCAGCAGAGGCTGTGATGGCAGCTGGACAGATTGTGAGTCCCTGCCTTCATTAACCCCGAGATAATCCCTGCCCTGCCCTGCCCTGCCCTGCCCTGCCCTGCCCAGACAGGCATTGACATGGCACTGGGAGGGAATCAATGGAGCAGAGAGCCCTGCTGCCCTTGGTGGCCATTCCTCTGCCTGGTGACTCCTGGAGGGACAGACAGACTCCCTGGTGGCTCCTGGTGGGACAGACGGACTCTCTGGTGACTCCTGGTGGGACAGATGGACTCCCTGTGGCTCCTGGCCAGCAGACAGACGGACTCTGGTGACTAGGGGACAGACGGACTCCCTGGTGGCTCCTGGTGGGACAGACGGACTCCTTGGTGACTCCTGGAGGGACAGACGGACTCTCTGGTGACTCCTGGAGGGACAGACAGACTCCCTGGTGATTCCTGGTGGGACAGATGGACTCCCTGTGCTGCTGGGGAAGCCTGGCCAGCAGAATGAAGATCTTTACTGGGACAGACTGGGCCAGGTTTGATGAGGGCAGTGGGTTCAGGGGAGGCACCCAAGGGGAAAGGTGGCACTGCAGCAGCCTCCGTGCTGGCCCAGCCTGGGGCAGGGCTGGGGACACTCGGGGGCTCTGTGTGACTGCTCCAGCTCCCTGGGAATTGTGGTGGTGGTCGCAGGAGCTGATCAAACCCCAGTGAGCTCCTGCTCCTGCGTCCTGGTGAGGGAGGGAATTCCCACTCAGGCCATGGGAGTGAATTGCACTGATTAATCTCACTGCTCGTTAAGGCAGGCTGCCCTGATCACTGTCCCTGCCCCAGTGCCCAGGTGGGTTTGGGTCGCTGAGGGACCTGGGACAGGTGAGCTGTACAAAGCACCCCAAGGGAACCCTGTAAAAACACCTTTTTCTCCTCTTAATATGAATTTTCCAACATCAGGGCACACTGACCTTTAACACCTCCTGCACCTTGAGCAGCCCCACCTGTGCCATTTCCTTTATTATTCATGAAGAAAATTCCATCTGAATCGTGCCTGGATTCCAACCAGCTCTGCTTCCTTCTTGCAGAGACCAAAGCAGCCTCTCCCATCCTGGCTCTGAATTCTGAGGTGAGGTTTTGCTGGGCATTTAAAAAGATTTGTTTTTCTTCACTGGGGTCTGAGCATTAAAGAGAGGATTCAATGGGATTGAACCAAATCCACCTGCTCACCTTCAATCCTGCTTTGTTTTCGGTTTGCCTGCTGAAATCATTGACCCTTCCCAGCTGAAAGGATGCAGGAAACACTTACCAGGGAAGTGCTTCTGTTTTAGAGGAGCAAACTGCACAAAGGAAGCTGCAGGAGGCTGTGCTGGCATTGGGCTCTGGCTGCTCCCACCTGCTGGGGAGGCAGAAATTCTCCACTCTGAAGCAAACCACATTAAATTTGAGAAGTACAGTTAAAAGTGGAGCTCCCATCTCATCCCTACCCAAATTCCCAGCTCAGGCCCCGGCAGAGACCTGCAGGCTGCTGTGAAAAAGTGCAGAACACAGAGCATTTATTGACCAAAGCCAAGCCCAGGTCCAAGAATATGAAGTTTTATTGATTTGTTTGCTTGTAGCCGGTGCTACCCCCTGAAAGCTGCAGCATGGCCATGATTTGTTTTCATCTCCAACTTTTATATCTCTATTGATTTAGGACAGGCAGGAACAAAAAGGAGAATTGAAGTTGGGCCTTCAGATCCATCCTTTCTTGTGTTTGCCAAGAGCTTGAGAGCTCTGGGGGAGAAATAGAAATTTATAAGTGCAGTTGTCAGGGTATCATTGCTAATGCACAGAGCAAAATGCTCCCAAGCAATTCATTAAAGATGCTTTTTGTATCCCAAGGAAAGGACACAGCCCATCCCTGTGCCAGCCAGACGTGGGTAAGGTCACCTTATCCATGAACAGATCTGGAGTTCTTCACACACTTCTTCAGGAATTGTGTGGCCACCCAGCAACACAGAAAAATATGGACTTTTGATATATAGATACACAGAACTCTTATAATTAGATTCCAATCAAAGTCCCAGTACTCCTGGAAGGCAGTTTATTTATTCAGATCAATGAGCACAAGCCAATGTATCGATCCAGTATAGAAAATGTTATTATTTGCTAGAAGATTTTCTGCTATGGATGGCTGGGAAAAGAAATTGTGTCAAGGGGAAGGATGGATTAAAGCATCAGGTGGAAACTGCCCTCAGTGGACTCTCCAGGTTCTGTCCAGAGGAAAGAAATGAACCCTGACACTGTTCCACAGAGGTTTCAAATTCTCTTTTCTCTCTGCTGAAGAATAAACCCAGGATATTTTCTTGACACATAATCTTGCAAATTTTTTTTTCCTGCCATTTCTCTCTCTTTCCAGGACTTTCTCCCTCTCCAGCTGCATAAAACTCCCCATGGCCAAGCCCAGTGTGATTCCCTAGGAGAGGCTGGCTGCAGCAGCACAACAGCAGCTTTTGGTGACAGGACACTGAACAGAAACGTTCTGACCATCAGGGATCCCACTGCAAATTCCAAATACTGCCCACAGCCTCAGGGAAATCCAATGGAGGAATTCAGGGAGTGAAACTCTCCATTTGGAATTCTGCTCCCCAAGGATTGAGTACAGAACTAAGGCTGGGAACAGAACTGTCCCCTTCTGTCAGGGAGTTGTGCAGAGCCACAAGGGCCCCCCCAGTCCCCCTTTTCTCCAGGCTGAGCCCCTTCCCAGCTCCCTCAGCCTCTCCTGGGGCTCAGTCCCTTCCCAGCTCTGTTCCTGCCCTGGGAAGGTGCCTCAGCAAACCCCAGAAGGATAATCCCATTTTTCCTGTCTGAGGGAAAGGGACACGGAGCTCCTGCTCAGCCTGATGAGACTGTGGTGCCCAAACCCCATGGGCAGCCTGGAAAATCTCATCCCACCCATTGCCTTGGCTTTCTAAATGGGAATGTCAGCTCTGATTCCTGGGGCTGGCACAGCAGAGGGAAGGTCTGGGTGCAGTGACTGCCAGGGCCCCTCTGAGCTCTGCTCCTCCCAAATCCTGTGCCAAACAACCTCCTGCTGTGAGGAATAAATCCCCCAATGCAAATTTTTCCCTACAAGGTGTCCACCCAGTAGACTATGGTTGTTACTGTCTGTGTTATTGTGTGTCCACTCCGTTGAACACAGTTGTTAATATTTGCATTGACTATTTGTTGTTAACATTTTATGTCTTTGTAAATTGTTAATGCTCCTGGCTGTTTGTCCTTTCTCCCGTCCCAACACCCACTCTTGTACCACGCCCACCTCCACTGCCCCCTCCAAAATGGCAGAGACTCACAGCTTTCCATTCAGTGGTAAAAACCCCTAAAAACAACCAGTGTAAGGAAAATCAATCCACAAACACCAGAGGTTTATGTCCAAAAAGGACACAGAGGAGTCCTTTTTGCTTTATTTGAATAAAGGGAGAGGCCATGGGGCATTCCCCTGGGATCTCTCGAATTTTTGGAGGACACAGCCTCCTTTTTATCCCAGTTTCCCAACTGCATTTCCCTCTCTCCTTCCCCATATGCTGAGGTACTGAGAGGCACAGACTTCCCAGAACACCTGATACCTGAGATTCCCCTCTATTGTATAACCCTTCCTTTTAATTTTTAATTCTTATAGAATTCATGGCTTTTCCCCATTGCTTCTTTCACCTTTCAATATCCAGTTTCATTTATCAGCAAACCCACAGTTTGTTTGTAAAGGCAAATCTCATTTCCCATTCATCAATCAATGGAATCCCTCCCATTGTTTCTTTTATCTCTTGGTGCTAACTGTATCTACCACTTGTTTGTAAAGACAAACGCTATGTTCCTTTGACACCTAAGACTAAAAAATGGTACTCCCAAGCTGAGAAAAGAGTGAAGAAAACGAAATTACCAACCAGAGCTTTTTTCACCTTGTTGCCGTGACATAAACAGCACTCGGCCAGCATGACACCCCAGACCAAGAGCCACCAAATGTCTCAATGTCTCCCTGGGGACTCCCAGGAGGATGGAAGCCCCTGCTCTGCTGCACAGCAAAGCTGAACTCCTCCTTCTCCAGTGTGCAGCCCCTCGGCCCCACCCAGAGCTGATTTTCAAATCCCAAAACCTGTGCAAACGGGCCAGCAGCTAGGACAGCCCCACTCCGGTGTTCCTGCCCTTCCAGCCCTGCTCCTTCCCTGGGAGATGCCAGCCACATTCCCAGAGCTCTGAAAAAAGGGAATATTGGCATTTTTCAGTGCAAGCTCCCAGCTGGATTCCTGCTGCCAAAGGCCAGGACGTGACACATTCCGAGGTGCTCTGCTGGAAGGGGTTGTTGGAGCACAGAGCTGCCTTTATCCTGGGCAGCAGGTGCACAAACCTCCATCCAAAAATGATTTGCATGGAACTGGCATCACCTGCAGAGGCAGAGCCGTCGTTTTGGGGTGGCAACAAAGGAAATGAGAACATTCCTCCCTGCTCAGGCTGAGCAAATGGCCACTTTTATAACCCCTCTCTGCTAATCCACATCCAGGCCAGCAAGCAGAGCAGACTCTGTTTTTCATCGTGGTGCTCGACGCAGAAAAAAAGAATAAAAATGAAGTAAGACAGTATTATATTTCAATTAAAATGCCATGAAATTTTTGGCTGTGCTTTTTAATGTGATAATGTTAATTAAACCAAGCTCTCGTGTTCTGAAGTCTTATAAAATGTCTTGGAAAGGGATAAAAAATAATAGTAGGAATAAAATTGGGCTATTTATCTACCCTGAGATTAAAGGGCTTCTTGTTTCCTTTGTGAATTTAGATTTCCAGAATTAAATGAGTGTGAAGTAATGATATTTTTCAGTAGAATCATTATCATTTTTATTGCAGTGGAATGTGTGCAGCATTTCACTGTTATTGTACTTAACTCACCTAATTGGGCCTCTCCTCCCCCTCAGCCATGGGGTGAGAATAGAGCCCAAAATCCAGCCTTTTCCACCAAATTCTTGCCAGTCTGATTTTTCTGGAAGCTTTCCTCTCCTGGGGGATGCAGGCAGTTGGTGCCTAGCTGGTTTTGCTTAAATATCCCTCAGAATGACCCCAAAATGCTTTTTAGCCTCTCCCCAAGGCCTGGATTTGTAGTACATCCATATTTATTAAGTATAATATATAAAAATCTACCTATCTCACAGTTTATTGTATACTTATATAAGATGTGAACCACAAGTGGAGTTCCCAGCATGGCCAGGCCCAGGCCTGGGGCAGCAATGGGGATACTTGGGGACAAATGTGTCAGTGTGCTTTGGATGAACTACTGACTGCTGGGAATTGTGCTGGGAAAAGTGACCAGGGAATACTGAGGGGCTGCTCTGAGTGTGCACAAAACCAAAAACTGAAAATGAAACAGCCCTGGTAAGGCAGAGCAGCTCTGGGGCTGGGCTGGGACAGCTGGAAAAGGCTTGGGAAGAGGGAAAAGCTCCTGAGGCAGATCCCAAATGTGCTGATGGAGCCAGCCCTGAGCCCTGGCCCTGCCAACCTGACTCTGGCCCTGCCAACCTGGCTCTGGCCCTGCCCAGCCTGGCCTTGGCCCTGCCCAGCCTGGCTCTGGCCCTGCCCAGCCTGGCTCTGGCCCTGCCAACCTGGCTCTGGCCCTGCCCAGCCCGGCTCTGGCCCTGCCCAGCCTGGCCCTGGCCCTGCCCAGCCCGGCCCTGGCCCTGCCCAGCCTGGCCCTGGCCCTGCCCAGCCTGGCCCTGGCCCTGCCCAGCCCGGCTCTGGCACTGCCAACCTGGCTCTGGCCCTGCCCAGCCCGGCCCTGGCCCTGCCAACCTGACTCTGGCCCTGCCCAGCCCGGCCCTGGCCCTGCCCAGCCTGGCCCTGGCCCTGCCCAGCCTGGCCCTGCCCAGCCCGGCCCTGGCACTGCCCAGCCTGGCTCTGGCCCTGCCCAGCCTGGCCCTGCTGCTCCAGCCTGGCTCTGGCACTGCCCAACCTGGCTCTGGCACTGCCTGGCACCTGGCTCTGGCACTGCCCAGCCTGGCCCTGGCCCTGCCCAACCTGGCTCTGGCCCTGCCCAGCCCGGCTCTGGCCCTGCCCAGCCCGGCCCTGGCCCTGCCCAGCCCGGCTCTGGCCCTGCCCAGCCTGGCTCTGGCCCTGCCCAGCCCAGCTCTGGCCCTGCCCAGCCCGGCTCTGGCACTGCCCAACCTGGCTCTGGCCCTGCCCAGCCCGGCTCTGGCCCTGCCCAGCCTCTGACACTGCCCAGCCTGGCCCTGGCACTGCCCAGCCCAGCTCTGGCCCTGCCCAGCCCGGCCCTGGCCCTGCCCAGCCCGGCTCTGGCACTGCCCAGCCCGGCTCTGGCCCTGCCCAGCCCGGCCCTGGCCCTGCCCAGCCCGGCTCTGGCACTGCCCAGCCTGGCCCTGGCCCTGCCCAGCCCGGCTCTGGCACTGCCCAGCCCGGCCCTGGCACTGCCCAGCCCGGCTCTGGCCCTGCCCAGCCCGGCTCTGGCACTGCCCAACCTGGCTCTGGCACTGCCCAGCCTGGCCCTGGCACTTTGGGCACATGCTGGGCACGTTCTGTGCCCTGGGGCAGAGCCAGGCCTGCTCTGGCCTTGCAGAGGCCGCTCCTGGTGCGGGCACAGTCCAAGGCACCCAGAAAAGGACCAGCTCTGGGCATTTCCAGGATTTTATTGCCGTTTTGAGGCCACTCTCAGCCGTGTGGGGAGAGCAGAGAGCTCCTCCAGTGCTGTCCCAGCTGCAGGGGACCCCCAGCAGGAATCTTATCCTGCAATGAGCTGGGCTGGGAAAGCCTCAGAGACTGAGCCCAGCCATCCCCAGCACTGCCAGGGCCACCTCTGCCCATGTCCCCAAGTGCCACATCCACAGGTTTCTAAATTCCTGGAGAGATGGTGACTCCACCATGTGGGAGTCCAGGATATTCCCCTGGCTTCCCTGAATGCCTCGAGACCCGGGCAGGGGGCTCAGAGGCCTTGGCACAGTGCCCAAGACCCCTGTGGATTGGATTCCAGTCCCTGGGAAAAATTACCATCATTGCAGGAAGAATTACAAGTCACAAAAAATAAGTAGAGCATAAATTAGATTGTTAGAAGGTAGAAAAGTGAATTTATAGAATTGTTTATAATAAAGGATTCAGAGTCAAGATGGAGGATTTGGGGCATGGTATGTCTTTCTTTCTTCTTTGTGGCATCCATTTTTTGGGTTAGGATGGCACTTCTGGATTGGTTTGGGAGAAAACTGGACAGTGCAATGTGAGTGTCATGTATTGGAAAGTAATTGTAAACATCATGTATGGAATTTATAGTATAAAAGATAAGTCCTGCCCAGAGGGCAGGCAGTGCCCCCAGCTGAACTGCTGAACAGACCTCTGTGGGTCAGGGACAGAATTCCTTAGATAAGAAAGAATAAACAACCTTGGAAACCTCAGCAAACGGCTCCTGCCTCTCCTTCAGTGCTCGAGCTGGAAACAAGAACTCTAAACCCACCAAACACTGTGCAGTGATCTCAGACTCAAAGAGACGTCACTGATCACACACCACTGCCCTGGACAGCTGTGGCAGGCCTGGACAACCTTTTCTGTGGAGAAATGTTCCCAAAATCTGCCCTGAGCCTCCCCTGGCCCAGCCTGAGGCTGTTCCCTCTCCTCCTGTCCCTGTTCCTCGGGAGCAGAGCCCGGCCCTCCCTTCACCAGAGCTCCTGTCACAGCCTTTTGGGAGCAGAAGTTCCCCCCTTATCACATCAATCTGATTTCTCACCCCACATTAATGCAAGCCTGGTTCATGGGAGTTAAAGGCCAGGAGGAAGGAAGGGACCCTGTGTATTGGATTGTTCTGGCTATTGTGTGAGGACTTCAGGAACAAATAGGAGTGACAATGGTCCCATCATTCTCACCCTGAGGTAGAATGGGACTTTTCCTGCAGAATTCCACATTTACAGAAACATCAGAAATTCGGAGTGATCATACAAATACAATACAGAAAAAAAAATACATAGAAATACATAGCAATAAATCCATGTCCTTTTCCTGCTCAGATATTTCCTTGCCACAGTCCTGGGTGTGTTTGGAGCAGCTGCTGTACATCTCCACACCCTGAAATTGGTTTGTGGCAGAATCTGAAGTCTGAGATTCAGGATTTGATTTCCATTTGTGTCTCTATTACCCTGAGTCAATGCCATCATTTATATTTTCCTCCCTTCTTAGCAATCTGCTTTGATTTTGTCAGTCATTGACCTTTGAAAGTTTATCCAACCAAATTTGTGATGCTGGAGAGAGAGCTGAGCTGGGCACAGAGCTCCCCTGGAGCTGCTGGTTCCTGTCTCTGAGCTGGAGCAGAGCAATCCCAGCTCCCAGCCCAGAGAGGGGCAATAAAACTGGGCAATCATCCTGGAAACTGCAGGGGAGATCTCTGCTGATAGCATAGATTTGTCAGCCTGACATTCTTTATTGCTCTTCAAAGTCCAGCCTCTAACGGGGACTTTGGGGCCAGGAGACTTTATGATGACAAGGCAGAGATGGGTCAGGAGTCCAATGCCCTCAGGCTTTGCTGCTGTTTTTCCCTCCACTCCACACTCTGAGCGAGGAAATGAAGCTGAGGAGATTTATATCATAAAGGAGATGCTTCTTGGGCGTCTTCTGCCTTCTTCTCCTGACAAACACACTCCCCCCACTCCTGACTCTCCCTCCAACTTCCTAAATTGCACTGGGAGATGAAATATTCGGTCAGAGGGGTGGGACTGGCCCAGACCCGATGATTTCAGGATCTCACTCTAATTGCCTTGGCAAGGGGCATGTGGGAAGCTTTAGTGACAGAGGCAGCAAAGCAGAACAGATTTTCCTGTAATACCCAGATTTTAAAGTGGTTTTGCAATTCATGAAGCTGCTGCTCAACATCAAACAGGGTTTATAAGATTTTTCCCCTCTCTAAGTGCCAAAGGCTCCTGAAGCTGAGAATGCACAGGGTAGGGGAGGCCTGAGACTGGTCCCAGTGGCCCTGCTGTGAATCAGGAGTGACAGCAGTGAGGTCAGGAAGGGGTTAAGGTTGGTCACAGTGGCTCTGGGTGAAGCCCCCTGTCTGAGGGTGTCCTGTGTGGCAGCTGAGACAGACACAGGGTGGGCTGGGTACAAATTCCACCTTAAAAGTGCTTCATGTGTTCTTCATACCCTGGAGAGCACCTCCAGCAGGGCAGGAACTCCTTCCTGGCATTCCCATCCTGCCTCCCGGAGAACATGGATTCACAGTGGCTGGTTTCATGGAATCTCAGTGATTGGGTTCATGGAATATCAGTGACTGGGTTCATGGAATATCAGTGATTGGGTTCATGGAATCTCAGTGGTTCAGTTCATGGAATATCAGTGTTGTGTTCATGGAATCTCAGTGACTGGGTTCATGGAATCTCAGTGGTTGGGTTCATGGAATATCAGTGTTGGGCTCATGGAATATCAGTGATTGGGTTCATGGAATATCAGTGTTGGGTTCATGGAATATCAGTGATTGGGTTCATGGAATATCAGTGTTGGGTTCATGGAATATCAGTGACTGGGTTCATGGAATCTCAGTGACTGGGTTCATGGAATCTCAGTGGTTGGGTTCATGGAATCTCAGTGGTTGGGTTCATGGAATTCCAGTGGTTGGGTTCATGGAATCTCAGTGGTTGGGTTCATGGAATATCAGTGGTTTGGTTTATGGAAATGACTTGAACGATCATTTCGTTCCACCCCTGCCATGGGCAGGGACACCTTCCACTGTCCACTGTATTCCAGCCTGCCTTGGACACTTCCAGGGATCCAGAGGCAGCCACAGCTTCTCTGGGAACCTGTGCCAGGGCCTCCCCACCCTCCCAGGGAAGGATTTTTCACCAATATCTGCTGCAGGAATCTTCCCCTCAGTGAACCCTGAGCCTGGCACAAACACTGTGCTCATTTGCACCCTCTGAGCACTACCAGCACTTTTGGGAACGTCATTCCCATGTTTCCTGTGCTGATGTCTGAGCAGTGAGTAACTAAAGCCTGGTACCCACCTTTAATCACACCGGATCAATGCTCCATAAGGAGGAGGTTTAAAACGCATTTTTTATGCATGGCTGCCTAGACTGGGAAGACTCATTAGCACCCAAATCATCAATACAGCCTGAACTCCAGAGTAACTCCTGGATGGAATCAATTATGCCAATGGAGCAGGGTATGGATGGAACAATGAGAGGGAGGGGGAAGGGGTTAAACAAAACAAAGCCTTTTGGAAATATTTTGCGTTTCCTCTAAAACACCGCCCAGCCTCCTTCAGTGTGCTAAGCTATAATTTCGGGGGGATTGTCAGGGTCTGGGGAGGTTTCCAGCTGAGGTGCTGCTCCAGAACCACAAGAGGGCAATGGAGAATGGAGCCAGAGCCGTGCCCGGGCTGGGAGGGAGCAGGGGGTGACTCGGTGCTCTGCTCTTACAGCCCCCAAAAAATGCCACCACGCCGAGGAAGAGGCTCAGCGTGCCAGTCAGAGCTCCTGGATTTCCAGCAGGGCTGTTTGGGAATCGATGAGGCTTTATGCCAAATACATCTGTCTGCCGGGGAGCCCGTGCGCCCCAAATCTCATTGAGCCCGCGGCCAGGCGGGCTCGGCACCGAGAGGTGCGTGCAGCGATATCGATCTCCTGCCTAAGTGTCCTAATGAAACACAAATCTGTGTCATTTGCAGAGCCATCTGTCACCGCGAGACGTGAGCAATGCTACGAGCAGAACAATCTCTGTAATTCAATTGGAGAATGCAGCCCGTCGCGCCGAGACCTCTGGGGCCGATGGTGTTTTCTGTGTTAAACCTCATCAAAGGGCAATAAAGAAATCAGTCAGTGGAGTATTAAAGGGATTTCCAATCATGGAAAGGTACTTGTTGCACCAGACCTCTTCAGCCTGGTGTAGTGATTTCCAGTCCTCCTGCATGGCTGGAGCAGAGCCGTGTGATGTTCCTGGCGTTCTGCGGTCCCAGGGATTGGGGAAGGAGCAGTGCAGCACATGGTGACACTGGCTTAATGGAGAGGTCACTTTGCCAACTCCCCAGGCCTCTGGTGATGCAGGACTCCCCTACGCGGGAGTTTTCAGGGAAATTAATCCAAATTAACTTCTCCAGCGGATGGTTAAACCATATTAGCAGCTCATTCCCAGTGAAAATGGGCTTGATTCAATTGAGCCGAGTTCAGTTTAACTCTGGTTCATCAGAACCCTGCAATATTTGCTCCTCTGCCTGGGGCACGGCTCAGACACAGAGCTGCAGGGCTGGGGCAGTGAAGGGGCACCAAAATGCTCCAGAGGTGGCTCCCAGCCCGGTTTTTCAGTTGTTTCTGTCTGAGTTGCAGCTCTCTGGGCACAGCTGCATCCAGGCTGTGCTGCTCCCTGCTCAGCCAGGCTGGGACATGGCCCTCAGGCGTCTCTGGGATGCTGGGGCTGCCCCTGGATCCCTGGAATGTCCCAGGCCAGGCTGGATGGGGCTGGGAGCAGCCTGGGACACTGGGAAATGTCCCTGCCATGGCAGGGGTGGAATGAAATTATTTCCATGGCCCCTCGTGCCTGGGTGCTTCAGTCCCTCATAATCCTTCTGTTCTGTTCCTCCACCACAGAGCTGGGAGGGCCAGACCAGTTTCGGCACAGCTGGAACAGCTGCTGGGGCTGCCCTTGGTGCTCACCCCCAGGAAACAGCAACAGGAGAATCTCTGCAAAATCTCCAACTCCCTTTCCTCAATCCCCCCATCACTGGTTTGTCCCTCTGTCCCCCCTTTGTGCAGCAGCAGTGACCAACAACCCCACCCCATCTCAGGGGGGCAGCAAAACCTCATTGGGGTCAGATTTCTGAGCAGCCTTTTGTCCCTACCTGGGGGAGTGCTGGGATGCCAGGAGAAAGGGACCTGTGTGCCAGAGCTGAGCACACAGGGGCTGGGATTGAGTCCCCAGAGCTGCCTCCCCCAGCCTGAGGGACCAGCCTGGCCATGGGCACACCAGGGGGAGCAGTGGGCACTGCCAGGAATTATCCTCTGGTTTGTGCTTGGGTTTATTTTCTGTAAAAAAAAGATAAAACCAAAGTCTTCGTGCAGAGGAGCCAGAGGAGAGCTCAGATCTCCACAGGGCTGATAAACACAACTCAGAGCAGAAGAAAAGGGGAGAACCACTCTGATTGTGCCCCAGCCTCAAAGCCAACCCCGCTGCACCACAGGCTGCTTCCTCTCCCTGCTCCATTGTTTTATCCCTTCCCAATCCCATATCTGGGCTTTGCAGCGCTGCCACTCGGCCACAAACCCCTCTGCAAGCACCATGGGAATGCAGGGCTGTGTGCTCTGCTGGGCTGGCTGAGATAATGGATGTCCAAATTATTTTTTTGGAAGCTTTTCCTGAAGTGTTTATCTGGCAGGCCCAGGCTGTGGGATCGATGTGCTGCCCGGAGCTCGCTCGCTTTCCATCTCAGCAGCTTTTCTCTGGGAGAGGCTGGGCTGGAGCTTGGCTGGTGACAGGCCCTGATGAGCCAGGTTCTGTTCTCTTTGACAGCCCTCCAGAACATCCTGTGTTGCTTTTATGGGGATCAAAGCCTGGACTCCCTCATAAAACCAGGATATTTTCCTGTTAATCGAAGGTCTCTCTCATCCAGCTGATGATCCCTATTAATGACCCCACACCTGGTACCAATCCAGGCTGTTCTTTTTGAGGGAACCAATTAGTGAAGATGGATTTGATTAATCTTCCTCTGGCAGAGGAGAATCAGAGCATTGGATTCTCCTGGACTGGGTGCTTGGAGCCATGTGGGGACTGAAGGGGCTCCAGCTTAGAAGGAGCTTGCTGGGAATTCCTTCCCTGCCTGGACATTGCCAGGAGGGACAGGCAGGAGTGGAAAGGGATGGAGAAAAGTAGGGAAAAATAACTGAGAGACTCCACTCTGCTGGAGGAGAGGAGAGGAGAGGAGAGGAGAGGAGAGGAGAGGAGAGGAGAGGAGAGGGAGAGGAGAGGAGAGGAGAGGAGAGGAGAGGAGAGGAGAGGAGAGGAGAGGAGAGAGGGAGAGGAGGGAGAGGAGAGGAGAGGAGAGGGAGAGGGAGGAGAGGAGAGGGGAGAGGGAGGGGGAGGAGAGGAGGGGAGGGAGGGGGAGGGAGGAGAGGAGAGGAGAGGAGAGATTCCTGGTGAGAGGCTCAGCCTGATGTCCCTAAAACTCCTGGATGGAGCACCTGGAGCCCTGGGACAGCTCAGGGGTGAGAGGGAGCTGGGCTGGGCTGGGCTGGGCTGGGCTGGGCTGGGAGGGAGGGAGGGCTCTCACTGCAGGACAAGGGGCTGTGCTGGAGCCATGCCAGGCCCACAGGGCACCCTCTGCCTGAGCCCAGACACTTTTCCTTGGCATGTTCACCACTGGAATAACTGCCCTTTTGCTGACATTCCATCCTTGCAATAACTGCCCTTTCCCTGGCAGGTCCTTGCCTTTGGTGCAGGACATTCCAGCCCAACCCCAGTTCTCAGCTCCTCTCCAGAGGCTCCAGCAGAGGTTCAGCTGCACCATGGCTGGAAACTCCATTTAATTCCAGTGTTGTTTGTCAATATTTTCCTGTCTGGTATTAAATGAACATAATTAGTGCAGCTTAAAAATGAAGGAAGCTCTTTAATGCAGCTGCTGTCCCAGTATTTCCCCCTGAGTTTCCAAAGCTGTAATTCCCTTCTCTCCTGCCATTGGTAATAATCCCTTGAAAGCCTGGAAGTGGAATGCACTGCCTGCCTTTGCAATTGTTTTTCTTTGTTCTGTTGCTCAAACAAAGAGTAAAACATGCACTTGAAGGCTCTGTGACTTTTATTTTAGATTAAAGGGAATAAACAAAGAACAAATAAATCTTAAACACTCTGGGAGAGGAAGCATCTGATCAGTACCTGAGCCAAAAGCTGCTACAGCAACTGCCCCTGCTGCTTCCAGATACCCCCAGAAATGAAACCTCTGGAGGTGACTTTGCTCCTCCTGAGCATTCAGAGCCTGCTGAGACCCCAACAGGGCTCATTTGCTGTGAGTCCCTCCCTCTGTCACCCCTCATGGGGCTGGATCCCACATCTGCAGATGGATCCCACATCTCCAGATGTGTCCCACATCTCCAGATGTGTCCCACATCTCCAGATGTGTCCCAAAACAAGGGGCTGTTCTGGAAGCCACGGCAAGGCCGTGCTTGGGAAGACACCTCAGGAACCCTGAGCACACTTTGCTGTTTGCACATCCCCAAATGTCCTGGATCCACTGGGGTCTATAAAACCTCCAGGAAAATGGGAGCTGCTTTAGAGGAGTTGATGCTTGGGGGTTTTGGAAACCAGCAATTGTCTGCTGGATCTGCTGGAGCCTGGAACAAGAGGACCAGCTCAGGGGCTGCTGTGGGGAGGGGGTGCTGTCCTGGCAGCCCCAGGGGCAGCCCCAGCTCACAGCCAGGCTCAGAGCCCCTCAGGGAGCCCCTGATGCCGAGTTCAGCAAAGCTGCCAAGGTTTGATAGCAGAGGTTTGGTTCTCTGATGGGCTGATGTCCTTGGGGCTGTGCTGGGTTACAAACACCCAGAGAGGTGCTGAGCTGGTAAGTCTGAGGTGTGAGAGAACCATCAGATGTTGCCACGTCTGGCTCTGACAGCATATCCTGAAATCCCCCTGAATGTTCCAAAGCTCAAATTTCTGCTGCTTGTGGTTTTTTTCAACAATGTTATCTCCATTATTCTGCTGCTAACAAGCTGTGGCCTCACTTTCTGGGGGCACAGGCAGGGACAGGCTCCCTCCCTTGCCCAAAACCTTTTTGTTCCCCTTTGATTCCCTCCATCTCTTTCCATAAACTCTAAGCCCGTGATTGACAGCCCAATTTAAACTTAATGTTTAATATTGCAATCAGGAGCAATATTTTGTGTTTGCTTTTTGAAGTGAGGAGAAAGGGTGGCAGCATTTGCCTCTTTGCAATCATTTCACCTCAAAGGGAACACATCCAGCAAAGTGAAATTTTGCTGGCGAAGAAGAAAAAGAAAAGGAGAGGGGGGATAAAAAAGAGCCGAGATTAACATCCTTTAAAATGTTCCTGTTTACTCCTATCGTCTCAGAGCTAACTTTAAATAGGATAAAATGATCCTTTAATCCCCTTTATCTTCTTAAGAGCTGCTGTAAAAGATCTACTTGACATTTGAGAAATGGAGAAAAAAAATAGGAGGTCTTGTAAAATTCCTCAGGAATGGTGGATGGGAGAGATTTGAGTTGAACAAGTCAGGAAGATTTGGCTCCTCAGCTGGGCAGAAATTCCTGTGGGCTCTGCTGGGGGATCCCACAAGGCAGGAGCACATCCTTGGAACTGCCTGGTTTGTCAGGGCAGGCCCAGGGCAGGGGCTGGATCCTGAGAGTTTTCCTTGCTCAGGTTGGCACTAAAGCCTCTCCCTGTTCTCACTGCTGTTCTGCCTTTGAGGATCTGAGTCTCTCTCTGGCTCGTTAGCAGCAGCCTCGTTTGCACAGCATCTGCTTAGCCCTGGAGAAATATTCCCTGCAGTTGCTGAACAGCCTCCTCTCCATTTCCAGCCTGGCCAGAGCCATGGATCATGAATAAATTATGGGAGCTGCAGCCCAGGGCTGAGCAATGTCTGTCCCCTCCAGGAGGAGCCTCTCCCTCCTGTCCCCCATTTCCAGTGAGGAATGGCACAGGGACACCCCCAGAGGGCTCCCAGGGAGGGACTGGCCCCCTCTGTCCCCCATTTCCAGTGAGGAATGGCACAGGGACACCCCTCTGCTCAGCCCTGCTGGGAGCAAAGCCTGGAGTGCTGGATTGGGGTTTGGGATTTCATGTTGGGATTGGGGCTCCATGGGCTCATCATTCCCAGCAGGATGAGAGCCTGATTGGAAGAACAGCCCCACAATTTCATTTCCTGCTCTTTCTCCACACATCCCCAGAGTTAACACTGCTTCATTTACAGCTAGAAACAGAGTTCCCCAGAAAAAAAAAACCCAGACAGAAAAACCTGGGTGCAACCCCCCACCCCAAACTATCCCTCATCTGCTCCTCTCCATTCTTCTCCCACAGAACAGCTCAGGAAGTTCTGATTCCTGAGCTTTGGCAATGACATCTTTAACCCCAGCCCTGGAGCTGGAATTTCACAGCCCTGAACTGGGAGTTTGGGTGACATTTGGGGAAGTTTTTACTCCTCTTAATGGCTGATATCTCAGTTATTGTAAGGTTCAATCAAAGAAAAACTCAAAAAGTTTCTTTTCAAGGACTGAAAACCACACTTTTGTAGATTCTGGGTGAGCTTTTCAAGTGCAGTGGTTTTGAACTCAGCACAGCTGGGAAACAAAGGGAAGGAAATCCCCCCCAGCCATCTCCTGTAATCTGAGGCAAGACAGAGCCAAATATAATCGTCCCTGTGGGGTGGGGAGAATTATTCTGCTCTTAATGATTTGACTGGAACACCTTGTGCAGGTGAAGAATTTTCTCCTCTTGTGGCAGTAGGACTGACTTAGACAGGTTCAAACCCTTGCAGGAATTTGCTGCTCTGTCCAGGCCCTGTTTGGCTGAGTTTGGGGTCAGTGCTGCACAATCTGGGTTTTGTTCAACTGCAAATTGCTGAATTACTGAGAGTTTTCCACAGCATCACCCTGGGAGAAAACCTGGAGTCCTGAAAGGTGATACTAAAACCCTACAAATTCAGCAGCCAGGAATTAATATGGTCACCCTCCTCACACCTTCTTAATTCTTATTTTCCTCCAGAAAATCTTCACTAACACACAGAAAGGTGGATCCCTTCTGTTGTGTTTGCATGGGAGGTCTTTGAGGGCAGGGAGTGAAGCAGGATCAGGAAATTTTATTCCCAATCTCTAAGAATAAAAAGATGACCCTGGCAGGGCCAGGCCAGGGGAAGTTCAGGTTGGATTTCAGGAACAGTTTCTTATCTGGAAGGGTGGCCAGGCATTGCTGGAGGCAGTGGGGTGTCCCCGTTCCTGGAAGTGCTCAAAAACCCATGGATGTGTCCTTGGGGATCCGGGGATCCATGGTGGGGTGGGATGAGGTTGGATTTGAGGATCTTGGAAGCCTTTCCAAGCCCAGTAGTTCTGTGGCTCTCTGGGAACTCTCCCAGCTGCAGAGCCAGGAGTGCTGCAGACACCCCAGGGATGAACTTTTCCTCCCTCAGGATAATCCAGCTCCACCTGGGGACCCCTCCCTGAGCTGGGAGCTGAGGCTGGGACACTCGCGGGGTTTGGAGTTTCACACCCCAGCAGGGGCAGGGATGGCTCGGAATTCCTGATCCCTGCTCCCATTCCTGATCCCTGCTCCCATTCCTGATCCCTGCTCACATTCCTGATCCCTGCTCACGTTCCCTGATCCCTGCTCACATTCCTGATCCCTGCTCCCATTCCTGATCCCTGCTCCCATTCCTGATCCCTGCTCCCATTCCTGATCCCTGCTCACGTTCCCTGATCCCTGCTCCCCTTCCTGATCCCTGCTCCCCTTCCTGATCCCTGCTCCCCTTCCTGATCCCTGCTCCCATTCCTGATCCCTGCTCCATTCCTGATCCCTGCTCCCCTTCCTTCCCTGCAAACAGTCCCTGCTCCCCTTCCTGATCCCTGATCCCTGCTCCCATTCCTGATCCCTGCTCCCCTTCCTTCCCTGCAAACAGTCCCTGCTCCCCTTCCTGATCCCTGATCCCTGCTCCCATTCCTGATCCCTGCTCCCATTCCTGATCCCTGCTCCCGTTCCTGATCCCTGCTCACATTCCCGGATCCCTGCTCCCGTTCCTGATCCCTGCTCACATTCCCGGATCCCTGCTCACATTCCCGGATTCCTGCTCACATTCCCAGATTCCTGCTCCCATTCCTTATCCCTGCTCACATTCCCGGATCCCTGCTCACATTCCCTGATTCCTGCTCACATTCCTGATCCCTGCTCACATTCCCTGATTCCTGCTCACATTCCTGATCCCTGCTCACATTCCCAGATTCCTGCTCCCATTCCTGATCCCTGCTCACGTTCCCTGATCACTGCTCACGTTCCCTGATCCCTGCTCACATTCCCGGATCCCTGCTCACATTCCCGGATTCCTGCTCCCATTCCCGGATTCCTGCTCACATTCCCTGATCCCTGCTCACATTCCCGGATCCCTGCTCACATTCCCGGATTCCTGCTCACATTCCCGGATCACTGCTCACATTCCCGGATCCCTGCTCACATTCCTGATCCCTGCTCACATTCCCTGATCACTGCTCACATTCCCGGATCCCTGCTCACATTCCCGGATCCCTGCTCACATTCCTGATCCCTGCTCACATTCCCTGATCCCTGCTCACATTCCCGGATCCCTGCTCACATTCCTGATCCCTGCTCACATTCCCGGATCCCTGCTCACATTCCTGATCCCTGCTCACATTCCTGATCCCTGCTCACATTCCCTGATCCCTGCTCACATTCCCGGATTCCTGCTCACATTCCTGATCCCTGCTCACATTCCCTGATCCCTGCTCACATTCCCAGATCCCTGCTCACATTCCCTGATCCCTGCTCACATTCCCAGATCCCTGCTCCCATTCCCTGCCCACTTGGGACTCCTCACAGACGAGTGGATTTGGTTCAGTTTTTGCCTGGGAATGCACCAAAGTTCTTGAACCGATGCCGCGCTCCTGACGCTCCAGCGCTGTGGGAAGCAGGGCAGGGAGAGGGGAGCAGGATGAAGGGGATGAAGAGGATGAAGGGGATGAAGAGGATGAAGAGGATGAAGAGGATGAAGGGGATGCAGTGCCTGCTCCATCACCTCCCCAGGCTGCTCCATCCCAAACGCTCCCCAGGCTGCTCGCAATTGCGGGGGTGATTACGGCCCTGCAATCACTGGGGTGGGGCTTTCCCCGGGATTCTTCCATTCGCCTCCTAAAACGCTTCTGGGCTGTTCCTCAATTATTCAGGATACAGAGTTCTTCCATCACAAACAGCCCGGTGACTCTGGGAAGGGAGGGGCATCCCAGGGAAATGCTCCTGGATTGCAGGAAAAGAGCAAAGCTCTGGTTTATCCTTTACCCCAGCTTTCCTGAGAAGGACAAAGGGACTGGAAGTTTTGGGTCTCACCCCATGGCAGGAGCAGCAGCCAGGGAAGGATCTCCCCCAGCTGGATCTCACTGACCAGAGAAAGCCAGGATTGTGGGGGGTTCCAAAGGGCTCTGACAAACCGGCTCAGAGAGAGACAAGGGTTGATGAGAATGTGGGAACAGAGGGGATTTTATACCATGGGAGGTTTGGAAATGATAGCAAACCTGCAGGATCACCACCCAGGCAGGGGCACGGAGGGATGAGAAACAATTTAGGTAAAGCTGTTCCCTGGTGTGTGACTGTTGGATACAGGATGCAAAAAGCAGGATGGGAAAGAGAGGGAAAAACACAGATCCAACAAAATACAAGAAATTGTATTGCAGATAGAAATCATGGAGATATAGAATGGTTTGGGTGGGAAGGACCTTAAAGTCCATCCCATCCCATCCCACCCCTGCCATGGCAGGGACACCTCCCACTGTCCCAGGCTGCTCCCAGTGTCCAGCCTGGCCTTGGGCACTGCCAGGGATCCAGGGGCAGCCACAGCTGCTCTGGGAATTCCATCCCAGCCCTGCCCACCCTGCCAGGGAACAATTCCTGCCCAAGATCCCAGCCAGCCCTGCCCTCTGGCAGTGGGAGCCATTCCCTGGGTCCTGTCCCTCCGTGCCTTGTCCCCAGTCCCTCTGCAGCTCTCCTGGAGCCCCTTCAGGCCCTGGGAATAAGAAGGAATGGCATTATGGGGTGGGAATGATGGAGCTGGGGGAGCACTGGGAGAAAGTGCCTTTGGGAAGAGGATCTGGAATCTCAGGGATTGTGCAGCTTTTGTCCCTGGCAGTGTCCTGGAGGAGCCAGGATGGCAGAGGGCCCAGTGAGGGACTCTTCCTGTGGGATGTGCAGGAATTTCCCCCCATTGTTGATTCCAGCACAGCCAGCCCAGGCCCACAACCTCAGGGTCATTCCCCATGCCAAGGGAGATTCCCTGGGCTTCCAGCCCCTGGGAATGTGCAGGGAAGAGCCACAGGAATCACGGAAAGGGACCTTGAACATCACCTCATTCCAACCCTTAAATGGCTCCAAGTCACCAGAGACACTTAAAAACTACAGTGAATCCAACTGAGCACCTCCAGCCAGGGATTTGTGGTGCCAGGAAAATGAGGGAATGCTCCTCCACTGCAGGGAAACGCTGGAGTTCCAACACGCCAACATCTGGGGAAGAAAAAATATTTTATCATAGGAGTTAGAAAATGCAAATAAGTGTCTGGAGGGTGCTGTTGGAGAGCATTGAAGCAGGTTGAGGACTCACTTCTCTGTTTTAAATCCCCTCTGCTTCCAAGCTCCATCTTTCACTGCCTTTCAAAACCAGGTCTTTTATTAACGAGAGTTAAATTACATAACACTGAAAAAAGAATTTAAAATAATTACTTCCTAACCCCGTTTGCAAAGCCCTGAAGCACGAGGCTTTATTACCCTTATCTTAACTTTCTTAACTACTAATGTTTGAGCAGTTAGGAAATTATCCTTTCCCGTCAGAAATTCCAGCTGCAGTTATTTTTGCCACACTTTTATTAGCCCGCCATATATCGATAATAATCGCAGCATATTGAGGTGTTTCAACAGGAGACATTAAGGCCAATCAAGTGAATAATTCAACATTTTCAGAATTGTCTGAACACAAATTTACACAATAGCCTGTGACAAAGGAATCTTTGGGGGACAATCAAATAAATAACAGTCATTTTTCAAGAAGGCTGCAATGCTTTCAAAAGAATAATCCCGGCCTCTTTTTTAACACTGTGCCATTATTATTCACGGATGGTGGCATTGGAGAGCTCTGGAGCTGAGCTCTGCAAAGTTCTCTGTGCTGCTCTGGGGAGTGGCAGCTCCTGCCAACACAGATCCCACATTCCTTCAGCCCTGCACCTGGATTTTCCCATTTCTTGGGCAAAATATAGAGAATTATGGAGTGGTTTGGGTTGGGATCTTAAAAATGATCCAGTGCCATTGGCAGGGACACTTCCACTGTCCCAGGCTGCTCCAAACCCCGTCCAGCCAGGCCAGGGACATTGCCAGGAATCCAGGGGCAGGCACAGATCCTCTGGGAATTCCATCCCAGCTCCTCACAGAGGGGAATTCCTTCCACATTTCTCACCTTAAATTTCCCCTCTTTCAGTTTGAAGCCACAATTCCTTGTTCTACCCCACAGCTCTTGATGTATATTATAAATATGTTTTATATAACACCATATATTGGTGGGTTTTTATGGTCTGACTACAAAACCCATATAAGAACAATATGTCCCTATGCACATCCCATCCCACATTTTGTCACCCTGGGATTTTACACATTCCCTGGAAAGCATTTCCATCCTGTCCTTTTTTCCTACAATATTTTTGCAGTGAAAAAGATGAGAAGCGCCCACAAAGCTCCAGCTTAGCTGGGACCGTGATTTCCATGGAGAAGATTTTGTCTCAGCTTAAGCCTGGATTTTCCAGACAGTGCTTTTGGAGTAGCCTGGATTTGGGGCTTTCAGCTGCATCTCAGCAGCTCTTCCTGAGGAGGCCTGGAGCTGAATTATCTCTGTGCAACAGCAAAAACTGCTCAAGGATAAAAACAATTTCTGAGCTCTTATCAAAGCTCTCCTTTACCTGTCAGGATTCACCTGCCCAGCCCCCTGGGCTCTCTGATAAGGCAGAGCCTCCTCAGAGCACCAGGATGGGCCTTTCCCATCAGGATTTGGAGCATCCTTAGCCCAGACCTTCAGCTGCCAGGGCTGGGGTGGGCCCAGTGTTCCTTTGGCTGCTTTTCTTTAAATATTTTTTTGGGAAATTGTTAATCCGAGTTGCTGGAGTACTGATTTCTCCATACTTCCTCTTTTTGCTAATAAAAGCACTTTTTTTACCCTCTACTTTCTGATAAATAATGCTTTAAAATATGCTGGGAATCACCCTGGGATCCAGGTGGGATATATGAGCAGGACCAGAGGCACAGGCAGAGGAAGGGAAGTGCCAGAAATCAGGGACAGGACAGTCTGGGGCTGCAGAGCCTCGTGTGCTCCCTGTCAGAGCTGGGAGTTCCAGCCCTGCCCCACCCCAAATCCAGGGCCTGAGCAGTGGCTCCTCTCCCACTGCCCTGCACTTCCCCTCACCACTGATTTATTCCTTCCAGGCCGAGCTCCCACTGCTGGGATCATTCCTCATCTCCCCTCTCCCAGAGCCGGGGCAGTAAAGCAGCACCTGCACCATCCATCCCTCCCAGGGCTGTCCCTGCTCCATCCCTGCCTCGTTTTTCAGCAGCCACTGGATGTCACCAGGCTTTGGGTTTGGGAGCTGTTCCCTGGCTCCCTGTGCCCCTGCTCCTTCAGCTGCTCTCTCTGGTGATAAAAACCCATTACCTGCAGGAGCAATGCCTTAGTCATTTACTGCTGTCTCCTAAAGAATGTTCGGGGGTCTGGCTGCCCTTCATCCCTCACTCTGAGCACCTGGGGTGGGACTTTCCATCTCTGGACCCCTGAGCCAGATTCCAGGGCTGTGAAATGATGGGAAGAGCACAGGAGACAGGAATTGGGGTGCCTGGAAAGGGAGGCAGCCAGAGCTGGGAGAGGAAGATTGATGTTAATTGTTTTATCAAATAATGAGAGTGGGGGGAAGCACCTGGGGCTGCTGTGCTGGGCAAGGTGGGAACTGGAGGCAGAAATGTCCCCACTTCTGGAGATCTGGCCTTGGAATGAGATGGAAATAAAGGAGTTAATTTGCATTTAAAGCCAGCAAAATCCCACAGCTTCTGAACCAGGGAGAAAGCCAAAGGCACCAAAATCTCAACACTTCCCCTGGATAAATCCCAGGGCTCCTCACTGCCCCACAAGGCATCAGAAGCACAGGATTATTCCAGCAGTTAAATCTGCAGGTGGCTCCAGGTCAGCCTCTGGAACTGTGGATCCCCTTTGCTTCATGGAGCTGCAAGAGGGAATCTTGTGGATTTAACAAAAACTCGTGTTGGGAAAGTTGAGTCAGCACAGCCTGGAGAGGGGGAGGCAGTCACAGAATCCTGGAATGGTTTGGGATGGAAGGGAAACATTAAAGCTCCTCCAGTTCCACCCCAGGGTCACTCCCACTGTCCCAGGTGCTCCAGCCCCAGTGTCCAGCCTGGCCTTGGGCACTGCCAGGGATCCAGGGGCAGCCACAGCTGCTCTGGGAATTCCATCCCAGCCCCTCACTGGGGAACACAGGGAACAATTCCTTCCCAAATCCCACCTACCCTCACCCTCCTGGCCTTTTCCTGCAGATGGTTTGAAGGAGGTGAGCTCTGCTCCTCCTGGATCCGTGTGCTCAGACATGGGAAGATCCCAGCAGATTGAGGGGGGTGCTGCACATCAGAAGGGCAAGAAAAGCAGAGCAGGATGATTTTCTGGAGATGCTGAATTAATCAAATCAATAGTTTGAAGCACTTAATACCTAAAGTGGTTGGAGTGTTGATTATAAAAGTCTGTGTAAACATAATGTGGAAATACCCAGTAATTGGCAGCTCGTCGGAGGGAAATGGATCTGCTGTCAGTGGATAGAGTGCCTGTGTGTGCATAACCATAATTTATCTCTTTACAGAGTGCTCAGGTATTAATCAACTGTAACAATAATGTTCTGAGTCAGTGCTGAGTGCAGCTCCAAGCTCCACCTGCTTGGATGGAGGCAAATCTGCCTCAGAAGCTGGCAGAGGGCTGGTCTGGCACTGAGCATGAGCTGGGCTTTGTAAGGCACAGAATTAGCCACCAACTCTGTCAGAACTGCACTTTTGTGCTTCTCACCAGATTGTGGTGGCCTCAGGGTGTCTGTGAGCTGCTGGGGCTGGGCTCTGCAGGGGGCTGGAGCTGGACAAGGCTGGGACAGGCAGCGCAGGAAGATCCCCTGTGCCTGAGGGGCAGAGCTGGGCACTTTGGGATTTGAGCCCGTGTGACCCCGAGCCCTCCTGCTGCCTGCTTCCAGCCTGATCCTGACATTTCCATGGTGCAGGACACGAGTATCACAGAGCATGTCTGGCAGTGCACCGCCAGCGTGAATTAGAGCCATCAATTAGTTATTTGTGCTCAGGTTAAACCAACACCAGGAGCACATCCTGCTGGGGACAGGGCAAACGTGGAGCTTCCCTCTCTCTCCTGCTCTCAGCCCCTCTCAGCTCACCAGAAGAGTGTTTAAGCCAAGGCTTTAAGTTTAGCTATTAATTTCAAGAGCTATTTTTAAAGATATGAGTGGAAGCTCAAGAGCCCTTTATGTCCCATGGCTTTGAGAGAGCTTGGAAGTCTCCTTGATCCCTGGGATTTAACCAAGTGCTGGAAGTTTAAACTCACACCAGAACTCTGCTTCCATTTAACTCCTTATTCCAGCAAAACTCATTTTTAACACCATCTCACCAGCTGAGGTTTCCGTTTAGCTCCTTATTCCAACAGAACCAGTTTTTAACATCATTTCACCAGCTGAGCTTTCCAGATGCTGAGGGAGTCTCAGAATCTGACACACACCAGGCCAGTGCCACTCCAGCTTTTTGTGTTCCCCTCCTTTGGCTGTCTGAAAGGTGTTTGGGTGTATAAAATGTGTATTAAGAGAGTACTGAGGGAGATGGAATGTCTTAGCAGCCTCAGTGTTCTGTCTGCTGGCTGATAAATCAGTGCCCTTATCAACCCCTGCTGCACCGCATGGACTTGGCAGGGATCAGCAGGCGATGAAAGCCCTTTATTACCCTCATCCCCAGCCTCCTGCACACTCACACTCAAGGACAATTCCCCACGCCTTATCGGGATGGAGACAGCATTGATTTAGCTTACATTAACCTTTCAGGACCTATCAGATTATGCTGGATACATTTCACTTGATAAGAACTGAGCAGGAGTTCAGTGCCCGCTGCTCCCCCGAGCCCTGCGGTGTGAATTAATCACCATCAGGGACCTGCTTCCCAGCTTTGGGTGGCAAAGTGCTTTTAATCACAATTTCAGTTCTAAAATTACTGACCCATCTGCCCAGCCACCTCACTCAGTCTAAATCAGTCCTTCCCAGGCACATTTAACTTTCCAACCAAAAGTCTTTGTGCTCTGCTGTTTCAGGGCTGATTCCTGGGACACCATTCCCAGCCCACCCTGCTCCTGTCCTGGACCACCTCAGGCTATTTTGTGCCTCACCTGGCTGCCACTTGAGCCACATTAATGTTTGGCTTTGTTTGGAGCACAGGAAGAACTTTGTGAGGTGAAGTTTTGTAGCTGATTTCTTCACATCAAACCCGCTCTGGGTGTGATGGGCAAGGAGAGCCTGCAGAACTTTAAACTCTCTGGTCCTGTGCAGGATGAAGGAGCTCAGACAGGAGCTCTGCACCCTCCCAGCACTGCTGAGATCACTCCCAAGCTCGGTGTGTGGCAGTGACAGAGTCTGTGTGTGCGTGTGACACACAGGGAGCACGAACGAGCAACAAATGGGACCAGAACTGCAAAAATATCCAGAATCCTCCAGGCAGGACGGTGCTGCCCTGGCCTGGGTGGGGGAATGGCTCAGTTTAGCCCCAAATCAGGCTCCTGCACAGCCTGAGGCCCCTGAACCCTGCCTGATAGCTCTGGGTGAGCCCAGCCAGGCTCTGCTGCCCCAGTCCCGGCAGGTGAAGGTGGCACTGTAAGATCAGGGGTCACCCTGATGAGCTGGCAGAGGCCCTGCACAGAGCTGCCCTTCAGGCCTGGCACTTGTTAAAAAGGTCTTTAAGGCAGACTTTGGTCCTCTCCTTGACTTAATCAGCGCTGTCAGGAGAGATCTGGACATGGGGAGATGGTCAGACCCCAGGGAGTGACCCCGAGTGACCCCCAGTGCCAGGGGCAGGACACGGTGCCAGGGGCAGGACACGGTTTCGGGGGCAGCTGCCATCCCCTGGCAATGCCACGCTGTCCCTGCCCTCCCCTGGGAGCTGATCCCTCCTGCCAGGCCAGCTCTGCACCCAGCTCTGCCCTTGGCAGCCCTTGGCAGTGATCGATGCCTGCTCTGCTCCTTCCCCGCTTAGCGAGGCTGTAAATGGAGAAAACAGAGGAGGCAGCCCCATAAAAACACCCAAACAGCAGCAGATCAGGGGACAGAGCCATCTGTCACCAGTGCAGGTGGCATTAAAGCCCAGCAGGGTTTGTTCTCCTGGAGATGGGAATGGCAGCAGTAAATGGCACTGAACTCATCTGGGCTCCAGATAAAATATTTACAGTGACGGTAGAAAATAAAAACAGTGGGAGTGGGCAGAGAGGGCAAAGGGACACCAACGTGCCTGGGAAATGGGATGAATTATTCTTTTCTCAAATAATCTTGATCACTTTTGGTAGGCATTTCCTTTGAGTGTAAATCTGCTGTAATTCTGAAGGGTCCTGGGGCGGGAGGGGGAGCAGGAGGTCAGGCCCCCGTGGTGGGCAGTGAGACAGCTCACACCTGCCCAGGCACCTTCTCCTCCTCAGGACTGGGGTGCCTTGCCCATGATGAACACCAGGAACAGTCTTGGATATGGAGCTGGGACCTGGAGGATGGAACAGTTTCTCAATTTAGGGAAGTTCTGCAATCCCAGCTGGGAATTTTGCACTGCTATGGGACCTCTCAGTGTTCTGCTCTGGCAGCTAAGGCTAGCGGAGAGAACTGCAGGAAATAACTCATAAAATAGCCAAAAACTAATTAAAATTAATTACTAATTAAAAAATAGGTAAAAACTAAAAAAAAACCACCAAACTAATAACTAAAAACTAATTACTAATAAAAATAAAATAGCTAATAACTGCTAAAATAGCTGCAGGAAATAAATTATCAGGCAGCTGGAACTGGTTCAGGAGGAGCCATTTCAGGCTGCTGGGAACAGACTCTGCAGTGCAATACAGAAATTAGGAATTGTTCTAAAGCCCCTGACAGCCCAGCCTGTCCCAGACCTTTTTGCAGCTGCCCTGATTGCTGAGACTCAACAATTTCCTCCCCAGCCCAGCCCTCCCGCCTCAGAGACTCCATGCAAGGGCAAACCAAAACCTTTGGATCTAAAATTTCAATAAAGAGGAGACGAACAGGAATGTTCTAATCCCTGGCTGCTGGATTTATGAACTTGGCCGTGTTAACCTTTTGTTTTATTGCCTTGATGGCCGTCCTATAAAACACAGGCAGAGTGAAACACCTGAGCTCTGCTGCCTGGGAGGAGGGATGGAGCCTTCATCCCTCTGGGACAGATCCCAGGGACACGGGGGTGAGGACAGCACTGTCTCTGTGCCCAGTCCTGCCACAGCCAGAGCTGATGGTGACAGAGGGAGGAGACTCCCTCTTGCTGTTTCTCGTGGTCCTGAGGGCTCTGCAGGGCTGGGTTTGTGCTCTGTGGACCCTGCACACACAGTTTAATGTGATTTTAGTGTCTGTAATGTGATTTTAGTGTCTATAATGTGCTGTAAGGGTCTAAAGGCTGTGAAGGGCAGCTCATGGGGGAAAGGAGAGGATTTATAAATCCAGCACTTCAGCCAGACCTGGGGGTGACTGTGTCCCCACAAGTCTGAAGCTGAAGAGAGGCAGAGGAACAAATGAATATATCTGTGTGGTCTGTGGGTGGGGCTGGAGCTGTGGGTTCTCTGAGAGGACTCAGGGGTCTGTGGGATGTCAGAGCTGCAGGAAAGGGCACATGCAGGCTCTGGAGCTCCTCACCCTGCCCAAGCTGAGCTCTGGTTCCAGGTCTGTGCCCTGCTCAGCCAGGGCCAGGCTGAGACCCTGGCACATCCAGGGCTGTTCCTGCTCCTGGAGCTGCTCCTCTTCCTCTCCAAAACTCTGCTGGGACCCTGACCCCAGACTAGCAAAGCCTCAGCCAGAATAACCCAAATTCCTCTGCTCCCTGCCCCGGCCAGCTCTGCTCTGTCCTCCCCATCCCCATCCTGAGGGGGCACAGGGACTGTGAGGAACCTGGAAAAGTCACAGGTTTGTCCCCATCCCCATGGGCAGCCAGGAATTGCCAGGGGACACCTGAATTCAATCCACTTAATCCCCACTGAGGGGAAAAGGGTGGGTTTGTCTGAGCTATAAAAGGATCCCACTCCCACAGAGGGGAAAAGGGTGGGTTTGTCTGAGCTATAAAAGGATCCCACTCCCACAGAGGGGAAAAGGGTGGGTTTGTCTGAGCTAAGGGCCAAGAGGGCTCTTTAATGGAGCCTTTTGTTCACAGCCAGCCAGAGGCCCTGGGTTTGTCCCCTGGTTTCCAGGAGCTGCAGGCACCCCTTTGATCCCAGCACTGAGCACCAATGCCAGCAACAGTGCCAGTGCCGGTGCCAGTGCCAGCGCCAGTGCCAGCACCAATACCAGTGCCAGTGCCAGTGCCAGTACCAGTGCCAGAGCTGGCACCAATGCCAGCACCAATGCCAGTGCCAGTGCCAGTGCCAGTGCCAGTGCTGGTGTCAGTGCCAGTGCCAGTGCCAGCACCAATGCCAGTGCCAGTGCCAGTGCCAGTGCCAGTGCCAGCACCAATGCCAGTGCCAGTGCCAGTGCCAGTACAAGTGCCAGTGCCGGTGCCAGTGCCAATGCCAGTGCCGGTGCCAGTGCCAGTGCCAGTACAAGTGCCAGTGCCGGTGCCAGTGCCAGTGCCAGTGCCAGTGCCAGTGCCGGTGCCAGTGCCAGTGCCAGTGCCAGTGCCAGTGCCAGTGCCAGTGCCAATGCCAGTGCCAGTGCCAGTGCCAGTGCCAGTGCCAGTGCCAGTGCCAGTGCGGTGCAAGTGCCAGTGCAAAGCCAGTGCAGTGCGGTGCCAGTGCGGTGCCAGTGCCAGTGCCAAAGCCGGTGCCAATGCTGGTGCCAGTGCCGGTGCCAGTGCCAAGTGCCAATGCCAGTGCCAGTGCCGGGTGCAATGCCAGTGCTGGTGCCGTGCCAGTGCCAATGCCAGTGCCAGTGCCGGTGCCAGTGCCAGTGCCAGTGCCAATGCCAGTGCCAGTGCGGTGCCATGCCAGTGCCAGTGCCGGTGCCAGTGCGGTGCCAGTGCCGGTGCCAGTGCCAGTACCGGTGCCAATGCTGGTGCCAGTGCGGTGCCAGTGCGGTGCCAATGCCAATGCGGTGCCAGTGCTGGTGCCAGTGCTGGTGCCGTGCCAGTGCGGTGCCAGTGCCAATGGTGCCAGTGCCAGTGCGGTGCCGGTGTGCCAGTGCCAATGCGGTGCCAGTGCCAGTGCCAATGCCAATGCCAGTGCCAATGCTGGTGCCAGTGCCGGTGCCAGTGCCAATGCCAGTGCCGGTGCCAATGCCAGTGCCAGTGCCGGTGCCAGTACCAGTGCCGGTGCCAATGCCAGTGCCAGTGCCAGTGCGGTGCCAGTGCCAGTGCCAATGCCAGTGCCAGTGCCAGTGCGGTGCGGTGCCAATGCCAGTGCCAGTGCCAGTGCCGGTGCCGGTGCCGGTGCCAGTGCGGTGCCAGTGCCGGTGCCAGTGCCAGTGCCGGTGCCAGTGCCAGTGCCGGTGCCAGTGCCAGTGCCAGTGCCGGTGCCGGTGCCAGTGCCAGTGCCAGTGCCAGTGCCAGTGCCAGTGCCGGTGCCAGTGCCAATGCCAGTGCCAGTGCCAGTGCCAGTGCCAGTGCCAGTGCCAGTGCCGGTGCCAGTGCCAGTGCCAATGCCGGTGCCAATGCTGGTGCCAGTGCCGGTGCCAGTGCCAGTGCCAGTGCCAGTGCCAATGCCAGTGCCAATGCCAGTGCCAGTGCCAGTGCCAATGCCGGCACCAATGCCAGTACCAGTGCCAGTGCCAATGCCAGTGCCAGTGCCAATGCCAGTGCCAATGCCAGTGCCAGCACCAATGCCAGTACCAGTGCCAATGCCAATGCCAGTGCCAGTACCAGTGCCAGTACCAATGCCAGTGCCAGTGCCAATGCCAGTGCCAGTGCCAGTGCCAGTGCCGGTGCCAGTGCCGGTGCCAGTGCCAGTGCCAATGCTGGTGCCGGTACCAGTGCCAATGCCAGTGCCAATGCCAGTGCCAGTGCCGGTGCCAATGCCAGTGCCAGTGCCAGTGCCAGTGCCAGTGCCAATGCCGGTGCCAGTGCCAGTGCCAATGCCAGTGCAAATGCCAGTGCCAGTGCCAGTGCCAGTGCCAGTGCCAGTGCCGGTGCCACTGCCAGTGCCAATGCCAGTGCCAATGCCAGTGCCAGTGCAAATGCCAGTGCCAATGCCAGTACCAGTGCCGGTGCCAATGCCAGTGCCAATGCCAGTGCCAGTGCCGGTGCCAGTGCCAATGCCAGTGCCAGTGCCAGTGCCAGTGCCAATGCCAGTGCCAATGCCAGTGCCAATGCCAGTGCCAGTGCCGGTGCCAGTGTCAGTGCCAGTGCCAATGCCAGTGCCAGTGCCAATGCCAGTGCCAATGCCAGTGCCAGTGCCGGTGCCAGTGCCAGTGCCAGTGCCTGCACCAATACCAGTACCAGTACCAGTGCCAGTACCAGTGCCAGCACCAATACCAATGCCGGTGCCAGTGCCAGTGCCAGTGCCAGTGCCAGTGCCAGTGCCAGTGCCAGTGCCAGTGCCGGTGCCAGTGCCAGTGCCAATGCCGGTGCCAATGCTGGTGCCAGTGCCGGTGCCAGTGCCAGTGCCAGTGCCAATGCCAGTGCCAATGCCAGTGCCAGCACCAATGCCAGTGCCAGTGCCAGTGCCAGTGCCAGTGCCAGTGCCGGTGCCAGTGCCAGTGCCAATGCCAGTGCCAATGCCAGTGCCAGTGCAAATGCCAGTGCCAATGCCAGTACCAGTGCCGGTGCCAATGCCAGTGCCAATGCCAGTGCCAGTGCCGGTGCCAGTGCCACTGCCAGTGCCAGTGCCAATGCCAGTACCAGTGCCGGTGCCAATGCCAGTGCCAATGCCAGTGCCAGTGCCGGTGCCAGTGCCAATGCCAGTGCCCGTGCCAGTGCCAGTGCCAATGCCAGTGCCAATGCCAGTGCCAGTGCCAGTGCCGGTGCCAGTGCCGGTGCCAGTGCCGGTGCCAGTGCCAGTGCCAGTGCCTGCACCAATACCAGTGCCGGTGCCAGTGCCAGCACCAATACCAGTACCAGTACCAGTGCCAGTACCAGTGCCAGCACCAATACCAGTGCCGGTGCCAGTGCCAGCACCAATGCCAGTGCCAGTGCCAGTGCCAATGCCAGTGCCGGTGCCGGTGCCAGTGCCAGTGCCAGTGCCAGCACCAATACCAGTGCCGGTGCCAGTGCCAGCACCAATGCCAGTACCAGTACCGGTGCCAGTACCAGTGCCAGCACCAATACCAGTGCCGGTGCCAGTGCCGGTGCCGGTGCCGGTGCCAGTGCCAGTGCCAATGCCAGTGCCGGTGCCGGTGCCGGTGCCAGTGCCAGTGCCAATGCCAGTGCCGGTGCCGGTGCCGGTGCCGGTGCCGGTGCCAGTGCCAGCACCAATGCCAGTGCCAGTGCCAGTGCCAATGCCAGTGCCGGTGCCGGTGCCGGTGCCAGTGCCAGTGCCAATGCCAGTGCCAGTGCCAATGCCAGCACCAATGCCAGTTCCAGTGCCAGTACCAGTGCCAGTGCCTGCACCAATACAAGTGCCAGTGCCAGCACCAATGCCAGTGCCAGTACCAGTGCCAGTGCCGGTGCCAGGCCTTTCCAAAGCAGGATGAGCTCTAAGCACAGCCTGTGTGTCCAGCAGCAGCTCAGGGCTGAGGTGGCACAAGAGAAACAAATCTCAAATCCTGGCAGGTGAGCTCTGGCTTTGAGGGCTTTGCCACCTCCCCGCTGCTGTTTTACACTGATGAGCTCATTATGGATAATGAGCTGTCGCCTCCCCGTCATCCCAGCCATGGGAAGCAGCAAACAGGGCCTGGTTTTATTTCTCCTGACAGCTTTGGGACATGAGGGGAACTCGGGGGGATGAATTGGAGCTCATGGAAATGCAGAGGAATGGGGTGTGGGTTATCTCCCAGTTTGGGAGCACATCCCACAGGATGCAGTGACAGAGAACATCCACAGCCTCAGCAGAGCTCCTGGAATCCTCCTGGAGCTCTTACCCAGAGCTGGAACTGCTGCCTGGGCATCTCCTGTCCAAGCATCTGGCTGCTGGGAGGAAACAGAGCAGCACCAAGTGCTGGGGAATCCTGCTGGGATCCCTAGAACCTGGGGCTGAGCCCCCTGGGGACAATGTCACTTAGTTAGAGCCACTGCTGGCAAAGGGAGAAAAACATTCCATGGATATCAATGGCATTCCATGGATATCAATGGCATTCCATGGATATCAATGGCTTGTTTAGCTCTGGTTTCTGTGGGGAGAGCTGGATGGTGGATGGACAGGCCGGGGACATCACTGTTTGTTTAACTACCACAGAGAGCTGACAATGCTCAGGGTGAGCTTTTGGGGCAGAAACGCTCACAGAGAGGAGCTCTGGACAAAAGCTTTATCCAGGGAGGGGAGTGCTGTGTCAGGGCTGGAGATGGACTCGTTTGTCCCGTGTCCTGCTGCTGGGGTTGCAGGAAAAGGTGCTGTAGCCTGGAAAGGGAAAGTCAGTTCCTGCTGTGGCACACGGGGTGGTGCCACCCAGTCCTCTGGTTTTAAATGGGTGGAAAGAGCAAAATTCAGTTTCATGACCTGCTGCAAACCCAGGGAGCTTTGGAATAAGGCAAAAAGGGGGTTTATTCCAACAACAAAATCCCAGTTCCCTCGAGCCTTCATGGGAATTTCAGTGCATGAGGTGCCTCCCTCAGGGACAGGGCACAGGGAGTGCAGCTGGGGGTGATTTGGTGTCCTTGAGACCAAAATGTTTCTGAAGGGAAGGCTTTGCTGGATGCTGCCAGGTCAGAGATGCTCCCCCTCTCTGCCCCCTCCCTCTGCCACGAGGGGACCTCGGGAGCTCTGCCCATCCCAGGGAATTCTGCATGGCCAGGGAATTCTGCACCACACAATCCCCTCTGAGGGGTGGGGGTGTGTTATGTTCCTCCCCTCCCCTCCCTCCTCCTCCATCGGGAGCTGCCTCCCTTTCCCAAGGGAATTGCCTTTGAGGGAAGTTTTCCATTTCTCTGGCAGGACCCTCAGGCACTGAGCCATTTCTGCTCCCCAGCCCTGCCCAGCCCGAGGTGCTGCTCCCTTCATCTCCTCTCTGGAGGCTCCAGCAGCTCCCAGCCAGGCCTGGCTGGTTCTGCTTCCATCACAGCAGTGCTGGAGTCAGGAATGGGGTCTGGAATTGGAGTCCCTTCATTTCCCTCCCCCCTGGCCATCAACATGTGCCTCTGGATGAGCAGAGCTCAGCCCTGCCTGCTGTCTGGGGACCTGGTGCTGCACAAAACCAGTTGTGTTCAATCCTTCCCCATCCATCACCTGCTAGCAAGGGTCCTGTGCTGGCTCCTGGAGCTTCTCCTGGTGCTCCTGGTGCCTCAGGGCTGGAGCAGCCCCAGACTCCCCTGGACTGGGACCCTGTTCTTGCTGCCTCTTTTAATTTGCCCTTTTTTACCTGTGGAAACCAACAATCAGGAAGGGAGGATTTTAAAAGCTGCAAAGCCCTTCTTTTTAACCAATTATGAAGTGATTAGTATGACCTCCTGACAATTCCAGAGAACACAGGATGAATCCCTTTTCTGTGCCAGTCTGCCCTTGCCTTTCCCATACTATGTTCACAGAATTCACAGAATGATTCAGTAGGAAAAGACCTTCAAGATCATCATGTCCAACCCATGCCCTAACATCTCAACTAACCCATGGCACCAAGTGCCACATCCAGTCTTTTTTTAAACACATCCAGGGATGGTGACTCCACCACCTCCCCAGGCAGACCATTCCAGTACTTTATCACTCTTTCCATGAAAAACTTTTTCCTCATATCCAACCTGTATCTCAGCTTGAGGCTGTGTCCTCTGGTTCTGTCAGTGCTGCCTGGAGAAGGAGACCACCCTCACCTGAGCCACCTTTCAGGGAGCTGTGGAGAGTGATCAGGTCACCCCTGAGTTTTTTTTTCTCCAGGCTGAGCACCCCCAGCTCCCTCAGCTGTTCCTCACAGGGTTTGTGTTCCAGCCCCTCACCAGCCTCGTTGCCTCCTCTGGACACATTTGAGCATCTCAAGGTCCTCCCTAAACTGAGGGGCCACAAATGGACACAGCACTTGAGGTGTGGTCTCACCTGTGCTGAGACCAGGGGAAGAATCACTGCCCTGCTCCTGCTGGCCACACCATTCCTGATCCAGGCCGGGGCCATTGGCCTTCCTGGCCACCAGGGCACACACTGGCTCATGTCCAGGTGCTGTCCATCAGTGCCCCCAGGTCCCTTCCTGCCTGGGCACTGTCCAGCCACACCATCCCCAGCCTATAACACTGCAGGGCATTATTGTGGCCAAAATGCAGGACTCAGCATTTGGACTTGTTAAACTTCATCCCCTGGGACTCTCCCCATCCATCCAACTGTCCAGGTCTCTCTGCAGAGCCCTCCTCCCTTCCAATAGATCAACACACTCCCAGCTTCGTGTTATCTGCAAATTTACTAATGGAAGACTCAATGCCCTCATCCATGCCATCAATGAAGTTATTGAACAGGACTGGCCCCAGCACAGACCCTGGGGACAGCACTGGTGACTGTCCCCAGCTGGATGCAGCACCATTCACCACTCTCTGTGCCCAGCCAGTTCCTAACCCAGCACAGAGTGCCCCTGTCCAAGCCATGGGCCACAGCTTTTCCAGGGAATGCTGTGGCAGACAGTGTCCAAGGCCTTGCTGCAGCCCAGGTACTCAACACCCACAGCCTTTCCTGCATCCACCAGGCAGGTCACCTGGTCATGAAAGGAGATCAGGTCGATCAAACATGACCTACCCCTCCTAACCCCATGGGTCTGATCCCCTGGCCATCCTCTAAGTGCTGTGTGGTGGCAATCAGTATAAACTGTTCCATAACCTTACCAGGTACTGAGGTCAGGCTAACTCACCTATAATTACCAGGATCCTCCTTCCCACCCTTTTTTGTGAATGGGCATCACACTGGCCAGCTCCCAGTCATCTGGAACCCACCAGTGAGCCAGGACTGCTGGTAAATGATGGAGAGAGGCTTTGCAAGCTCATCTGCCAGCTCCCCCATCAGCCTGGGGTGGATCCCATCTGGTCCCATGGATTTATGAGCATCCAAGGCACTCAGCAGTTCCCTGACTGCCTCCTCCTGGATAACGGGGGCACCATTCTGCTCCCTGGCACCAACTGCCATCCCATGTTCGTGCAGTGTTTGCTGTGGGTGCCCATCCTCCCAGGAGCAAAGACAAACACTGCTCCCAGTTATTTAAGACCTGCTATAAAAAGCTCTTCCTGAAGAGCTCCTAGGCCTGGCCTTGCACTCCAGAGGAGCAGTAAGGCCAAGCCCAGGGGCTGAACTCACTCTTGAGGGTGTCAGAGCACCCTGAATAGCAAAAGGCCACCCTTGCCCAGCTGCAGAATTGGACAAGCGAGTCCTCAATGCAGTGACAGGGATTTGTAGAGAAATAAAAATAGCTGGGAAGGAAGAGGAGGAAGCTGCCGGCCCAGAGCAGCTTCCTGAGCATTTCCAGCTCAATGGGGTTTGATTGCTCCACACCTGCCTGCTCCTCCGAGGCTGAGGCAGGAAAAATAATCTCCCCTGATATGCAAATCCAGCAAATCTCAACGCAGCCGAGGAGAGCAAGAAATAAATCTGCAAATCCGAGCCACCAACTTCAAACCATTCCTGGAGAAAGATTTGACTGATTTCTCCCTTTTCCCTGGCTCAGGAGCAAGGGAATGAAGGATTCTCATTTCTTTTACACCATCTTGGAAAAAATATGAGCCACTTCTGTGCTGTTCTGGAGTAATGAGAACATTCCCAACAAATCTCCTCAAGTTCCACCCCCAAATGTTTTGGGATGAGTTCTCCCTCACATGGCTGCCCCACTTCCACTAGGGAAGCTCCCCAGATCCAGAAATCCAGGAACAGCCCCTGCAGAACCAGAGTTCCCTCAGATTGGGTTCAAATGCCACAAACCCGGGCTGTTCTGCTGTGAGTGCCACTCCCCAGCCCCCAGATTTTAAGGGATTTCATTTTTATGGATAAGTAGAATAAATAAAACATGGAGAAGGGAGAAACTTTACAGGAAGATGCAGAAAGACTGGAAAGCAAGAACTGCATCACAAAAATGTGGCTCCAGTTCCTGAAGGGAATCTGCTCTGGTTGGTGCCCCCTATTAATGAAAAGCTCCTGTGAGGGAATCAGGTATCAAAACAATGCTGGGGGTGGGAACCCAAAATAATCATATTGATCTGAACTGGAGACTAAGGGTTTAAGAGCCCAGAGGATTCAGCCAGTTCAGGCCTTGCTGCTGGCACTGGAAATGCCCAGGCTGTGTGAACAGAGCTGTTCCTGGCTGGACACTGAGCAGCCAGGCAGGGGCTGGGCTCTGGGTGGGACAGGGATGGGCTGAGCCCACAGAGCTGGGAGGTTTGGGAGACAGAGCCCACAGCAAGACAGGGATGGAGCAGGAAGGCAGGGAAGGGTTAAAACAGGGAGAACAAGCTGGGTTTGGAATTGTTTCTGCTCAAAGACAAACCTGGCACCTGGGAGAGGTCAGAAAACCGATCTGTGACTCAGAGGGAGGAAATTCCTGTTTGTGGTGCTTTGGGGTTTGTGTCTGCTAAAGAGGAGCTTTCTTACCGAGCTAAGGGAGGGGTGTTAACAGGTCCATTTCTATGGATAAATCTGTGAATTCTGGCCAGCCAGAGTCCTTCCAGGAGCAGGATCACAGTCCCACCCAGCCTATGAGGATTTCACAGTGTCTTGGGTTGCAATACAGGATGTGACCAGCAATGTGAATTCTGTCCCCATCTGTCACAGCCGGGTGGGGCAGTGCCCCTGATCTCCTGGCACACATTATCTGCTCATGGGCCAGCTTTAAACCAGCTGGGGCAATCATCTTTATCTCTCCCACAGCCCATCCTCCCTCCAGGAGAGATCTCCTGTTCATGGCCAGTGAGTCCCAGGGCATGGCTGATAAAATTCCATCATCCCATGGGAGATGCTCCAGCCAGGGGAGGAGCCAAACATTTCCTACCCAGATAAAAACTGACATTTTGGACACCAAGGTACCTTCTTTCCACTGGATCCCAGAGGAAAGCCAGACCTTCCCACATCATCCCTGCACCTTCAGAGGAAACTGCCCCTTCTCCAGGAGCACTGCTCCAGCTGAGCCACATCTGCCACTGCAGGAGGATGCAGCCACCATGGAATGGGACTGTGCCAACACCCTGACTGACTGACGGGTGTCAGCTTGGATTCTGACTCTGGCAGGGTTTGGGATTGTTCTTTGTAATACTGCATTTCTATTTGAATTTTCCTAGTAAAGAACTGTTATTCCTAATTCCCATCTCTTTGCCTGAGAGCCCCTTAATTTCAAAATTATAATAAATTGGAGGGAGGGGGTTTACATTCTCCATTTCAAAGAGAAACTTCTGCCTTTATTGGCAGACACCTGTCCTTCAAACCAGGACACACAGTCTGGGCACAACCCACAGCACCAAACTCCTGCCTGCAGCCTCTCCCCATGGAGGGACCTTTTGGAGTCCCAGAACTTTCCACAAGATAAAGGAAACGCCCCTGGTTTAAGATCCCTCTCCAAAATCCAGTTTTCTTTTGGTGTTTTTTATGTGTGCAGCATTTCACCGCCCTCCAGCAGCAGCCAAACACAAGTACAGTTAATTAACCCTGTGAAATATTCTGTGTTTTAGCAAAGAGCCCTGGCATCGTCACTTACCTGAAATCCAAGTGCTGCCTTGGAGTGCAGTGCTGACAGTGGGGATATTTTACATTCCTTATTTCAATACAACTGACTGCTAGAAATATTCATTTCCATTAACAAACGTTGGAATTACGTATTTAGGGAACACTCCATGTTCTCCATCCACACTGTGATTCTGGAGGATGGAGTCATAAAAATGGGAAGATTTTAGCTTTTTTCTCCTTCAAAGTAGGAGCACCTTGAAGTGTCTTAGAACTATTTTGGGCTGGGAAACCCATTTTTCTGATCAGCAATAAGTGCACCTGACTCTGCTGAAAGCAGTGGTCCTTAACAGAGAGGCAGGAGAGTTTGTGTTCATTAACCAGACTTCAAACCCTTGTCTCTCTGGTGGATAAATGATGCGGATATTTTTAATCCACTGCCTTGACTTAGCATTTTTTTTTTTCCTCAGCCTCTCCAAAAGATAACATCCAGATGAGCAGCTGATAATTAGTCCCGAAGGGCCTCATGTACAATTTGATTTCAAAGGGGGACTTTCATGTTAGATATTGATTTAAAAAAAAAAAAAAAAAAAAAAAAAAAAAAAAGTGGCCTTTTCATCAAAAAGCAGCTTCAGAGTGCTCTGTGTGCCAGGAGCTTCCCTTCCCCAGCCCTGCCCACGTGGGGCCACCTGGCAAACAGGAGAACCTCGGGTTTATTTATTAAAACTCATTTGTTGTCTCCAGACAGGCTGAGAAACAGAATTGATTTGTTTGAAAGCCAGGCCTGGGTGTGATAATCAAACTGTGCCTGCTCCCAGCCTGGTGCTCTGTGTGATGAAAGAGCTGAAGGTTCCCAAATTATGGAGATCAGAGGAGCAGCAGTGGGGAGCAGGAGGGGCAGGGGACTGATGGATGTGGCATGGCAGGGAAGGAAAGGGTGAAGCTCCAGGGCAGAGACAGCAGGGACAGAGCAACACTGGAACGTGGAGTGATCATCTCAGGGGGTGTTAATTGATCATCTCAGGGGGTGTTAATTGATCTGGGATCCTGCAGGGGTGGGGGAAAGCTCCAAACCCCCCCACAAGGTTCTTGGACTAACTCCAGGTTTATTGCCTCTGTTATTTGGAGTTAATTCCACAGGCATCTCAATGGATGTGTTTTAAATCTCAATTAATGTCCTGAACAATCAATTCATAGTTAATTAATCCAAGGGGCTGATTCAGTGGGAAGAGAATTCATTGTGCACGAAGTGATCAGGTGTGCAGCCTGATCCTGCCTGGGCTGCAGGAAATCCCAGACTCTGCCAGGACTGAACCCCCATTTCAGTTATTCAGATTCAAATTTCAGGTATCTATTACATATATTAAATTCTGAATTTCATTCTAATTAAATTCCATATTTAATTCCAATCAGGAACAGCATTGCCTGGCTAAGCAGTGAGTGGCTTGTTCTCTGTCTCAGCCAGATTTAGGATTTTTGGGTTGGATTTTTATGTTGAAATCCTTGGGATTTGGAATTAGACCTATTTTTTCCTGGATTTTTTAATCCTCTTCCTGGAAGTGTTGAGCCAGGCCAGTCCTGGAGCAGCCTGGGCTCTGCCTGGGTGGTCCTCTCTCTCTTTGAAGAAAACAAAAAGAGAAAATTCTCCTGGAATCGTTTCCCTGCAGGAGCTGAAGCTTCCAGACCCCAGCCAGGGAGCCCTTCCCACATGGAGCTGGAGAGAAGGAAAACACCCAATTCCATGGAATTTGGGACCCAAGCCCTCCTCAGCTGCTGGAACCCCCAGCAGGACCCCAAAAGGCTTTGAAAGAATCCAGAATTCACCCATCAAGGATTCCCTCTTCCCCTTGGAGCAGAAAAAGAAATTGTGTCAGGCACCATCATCAAGGAAAAGGAATTAAAGACTGAGTCAAAGAGACAATGACTGAAGAATTAATTATTTTCTGTCCTGTGAATTCAGAGCAAAAACTGACAGTTTTATGTTCCTCCGAGGGAAGCTTCTTAAATAAACACAAGAGCAGGGAAGGGGAAGAGGGGAAGGAGGAAAAAGGGAAAACTGCTCGGAGCTATGACAGGACCACAGGCAAGAACTCTTCATTAGCAGCTTCATTTTCAGTTAGGTGCATTTAAGGAGTTTTGCCACCCTCTTAAAAGTTCATTTTCTCCTCATGCAGCACTTTCTGAGTGCATAAATCTTTCATCTTCTCCTTCCCACTGGCCCCACATGGCTGCACTTGGCTCTTGAGTTAAAGTTGTCTCCCTCAGACACCTCTTGTTCTGCAAGGAAAGAAGTTTCCAGCAAATCCATCATGAAATCTTTTCCAATTGGTGCCCTGGATGGGGGTGGTGTTGTTTTTTAAGTCAGAGAATTTATTTTTCACTCTGAGGAAAGCATCTGGAGCTTTCATTTCGAACCAGGAGTTTCAGGATCAATTGAGGAGCTGCTGTCACTGGGAGCTGAATCAAGGCACTGGCACTGCTGCAAAGCAATAACTTTCTACCCAAACCAGTGAAAAATGTGATTTTTCTCTGTTAAAAAAAAAAATAAACCAGATTTCTTCTGAAAAAGAGTTTATTTTCAGTTAAAAAAAAAAAACAAAAAAAAAAAAACCCAACAAACCTGAGTGACTCTGCGATCCTGCCCTAAATGATAAAATTTTAAAGACTCAGGTGAAAGAATTAATTTTGTTGTTATTATAAAATGAATTGTTTGAGGCCAGGTTAGGCAGGGCTTGAGACAAATTGGGACAATGGAATTTCATGGCCATGGGACTAAGGTCCATCCCAACTCAACCCATTCCATTATTCCAACAGGGCTGTGGCACCCAGGGATGGGGTTGGGGTGCTTGGATCCTTCCTGGGCACAGGGAAAAGGAGCCTGTGGGTCTCTGATCCCCACCCCTGGCACATCCAAGGGAGGAGAGAGGGGTTTTAGCACCATTCCAACCCTTTGGCTCCATCCCCCTCCCTGCTCTGCTGCTCCTCCTCCTGCATGGATGGATTTTTGCATCACCTCTTTGTGAAGCTCTTCTTGACACCCCGCTGAATGCAGAATGAAAGAGAAAAAAAATAATATTTTCTTCTATTTTATGGAAGGGAAAGGCAAAAACAAAAAAAGAAATTAAAATGGTCCATGAGCTCTGAGAGATGAAGACAGCCCAGGTCAATAACTGAGAGAGCTTTCAGAGACCACAGCTGGCAAGTGCTGCTGGGCCTGATTATTTTTATATTTTTAAAACTCTTTGTTATGTTATAAAGCTCCAGAGTCCCTGGGACTGCAGCATTCCTGATTTTTGTGTATTCCTGACTCTTGTGCGCTCCTAATCTTTGTCTATTCCTGCTCCTTGTGCATTCCTGATCTTTGTGTATTCCTGATTTTTGTGTATTCCTGATTTTTGTGCATCTCTGATCTTTGTGCATTCCTGATCTTTGTGCATTCCTGATTTTTGTGCATTCCTGATTTTGTGCATTCCTGATTTTTGTGCATTCCTGATTCTTGTGCATTTCTGATCTTTGTGCATTCCTGATTTTTGTGTATTCCTGATTTTTGTGCATTTCTGATTTTTGTGTATTCCTGATTTTTGTGTATTCCTGATTCTTGTGCGTTCCTAACCTTTGTCTATTCCTGCTCCTTGTGCATTCCTGATCTTTGTGTATTCCTGATTTTTGTGCATTCCTGCTCCTTGTGCTCCAGCCTGACAAATCTGGGAGGCACAATGGGAGCCCCAGTGGCTGCTGGTAAAATCCAGCTCTCACTGACAGCTCAGGGGGGTTTTTAACCATTTCCTCCACAGCAGGTCCTGCCTTTCTCCTCCTGCTGCTCCTGAAACTGCCTCAGACCCAGAGAGGCTGGAAAAGCCTCTGGGAATGTGGTGTGGAACAGGCTGAGCTGGTGCAGCCGGGACAAAAGAGGAGATTTTGAGGCAGTCAGTGCTTTGAGGGACAGCAAGGCAGCTCTGGGTTTGTGCTCACGTGGGAGGGTCCTGGCAGGGAGATGCAGACAGCCCCAGCCTGGGGCACTGGGAGCTGGGGAAGCCTTGGGATGATTCCAGCAGCCCCAGGAAGGAGCACACTGGGACCTGCCTGGAGGGAACTGAGCCTCCATCCCAGACTTTGGGGTTTTATTCCTCTCCCCATCCCTTTGCTCCTACTCTTCATTCAGATTGGATATCAGCGGAAATTTCTGCCTGGAAGGAGCTGCCCAGCTCAGGAAAAGGCTGCCCAAGGCAGAGGTGGAGTCCCCATTCCTGGGGAAATGAGTGGATTCTCAAAAATGAGTGGATGTGGCACTCCGGGGCTTGGTTTGGTGCAGAACATGGTTCGTGGCTCACCCTAGGGATCTGAAAGGTCTTTTCCAACCCAAGCCATCCTGTGGCTGGGATATTTTCAGGAACTGCCTCTGGAAATCCCAGTCGGAATCTGAGCAGAGCAGCTCTGGGTGCTGCAGTTTCTGCAGCTCCTGCAATTCCCTCTCCTGCAGCACCAGCCGCTTCCCCAGGGGGGTTTTAACCCCGATTTTATCCAAGCCCAGCCGTTTCCCGGGGCTGTTTTTTGCTGCAGCTCTTGCCCCTGCCCTGCCCTGCCCTGCCCTGCCCTGCTGCGCTGCAGAGGGAGCCGGGAGCGATGAGCCGGGGCCAGCGCTCGGCAGGTTGCACAAACACACGGGAGCCAAAAACCTCCCTGCAGCTGCTGGAACCTCCTCGGGAGAGAAAAACATCTTGGAGGGAGCCGAATAAAAAAAAAAATTCAACCAAGTCTCCGCTTCGTCCGGCTCCAACGCCCCTACGCAGCCCTGGAGAGCGCGGGGAGCTGCCGCTAATTGATGCGCTAATTAGGGAGGCTGAATGATGGGAGAGCAGCCTGCTGGGGACAGGAGAGCGGCCCTGGGGAAGGGAATATTCTCGCTTTTCCAGGGTTTTCAGCTGGCTGGGAATAGCCCTGGAACGCTGCATTGGAGGGGTTGGAGATGCTCTGGTCACACCAAGGGCCTGAAGCTCCATCACCCTCTCACCCCCTCCATGCCACGTTCCCTGCCTCAGTTTTCCTTCCTCGCGTAGGATAAAATCTTCCAAAGAAATTTTCCCTAATATCCGGTCTAAACTTCCACAGAAATCATAATTTTCCAGTTAAAATTTTGTTTGAAACCCAAACAGATCCCGGAGGTTCGTTTCAGTACAAAATGGAACATTCTGTTTGGATTTCAGCTTTTTGGGGATGTTTGAGGTGTTGTCAGGTCTGGTTTCAAAGACAGCTTTTCTCCTGAGCAGCACAGTTAAACTGAGCAGAAATCCAGCTGCCACCAGAGGCTTTCCTGCCTGGATTCTTCCTGATACTTGAGCCATAATGTGGATGCTCAGGATTCCCCTGGAACTCCAACAATATTCTGTGTCACAGAAATAATTTACCTGGCTCTGTTCCTATTTAGCACCCTTTAAATGAGGCAGATTTGCCTATGTTTGCATTCTCCAGCACTTCCCACAGAGCATGAGGAATGTTGATGTGTGGATGTTTCCATTCCAATTCCTACCCTGCAGACCTGAAAGCATTCCCTGAATTGCTCTCTTCATGGAAGACCAATTCTGGCACAGATTTCACAGAAAACCTCCAATTTGTCCACACAATATCTATAATATTGGACCTAATTCTGCTGTTTGTTGGAATGCTTGGAAAATGAAGGCAGAAATAGCTGCAGGAGTTTCAAAGTGTTTTCAGAGCCTGACAGGACTGAGTTTTTCATTTGATTGAGGGATTAATGAGGTGGCACCTCCAGCCTGGGCAAGTGTGCCCACTGCCAGCCTGGCCAAGGCTGCTGGGCTCTAATCCACACCAAGAAAAGGCTTACACCTGATTTTAGGGCTGGTTTTAGGGTTCTACATCTCACACCCAGTCCAGGCCTGTGCTCCTTGGACAGGTTTTACTACAGGTAAAAACCCTGCTAAAACCTCCCAGGACTTTTTTGTTTTATTTTATGAAATTCATAATCAAACCAAGATCCAGGGAGTGGGTGATGCTGTGCAAACCCAAATAATCCCTGTGGGTCCCCTCCAATTCTGGATATTCTGATTCTGTGCTGGAGGCTGAGGACACTGAGGATGGCCCAGTCCCAAGCAGTTTGCAGCAGCAGACTCAGCCTTGCCCCGTGGTTCCACTGCCCTGGGCCAGGACCCTGCCTGGTGCTCAGCCAGACAAACTGACAGGCAGGAGCTGCCCAGGTCCCATGAGCCGAGCTGCAGAAGATTCCTTGGTGTGTTCTGAGCTGGATCCCACAGCCAGAGCTGCCCTGGCTGAACCTTGGTGAGCAGCAGCTCCTCAGGCAGCGCAGATCCAGCCCTGGGGCTCTGCCAGCAGCAGCAGCTCTGCAGGAGCCTGGGGCTGCTCAGCACCCACCGACTGCTCCCCCTTGTCAGCCACAACCCACTGCTGGACTGACCACAACCCACTGCTGGACTGACCACCAACCCACTGCTGCACTGACCACCAACCCCACTGCTGCACTGACCACAACCCCACTGCTGCACTGACCACCAACCCCACTGCTGCACTGACCACAACCCCACTGCTGCACTGACCACAACCCACTGCTGCACTGACCACAACCCACTGCTGCACTGACCACAACCCACTGCTGCACTGACCACCAACCCCACTGCTGCACTGACCACAACCCACTGCTGCACTGACCACAACCCACTGCTGCACTGACCACAACCCACTGCTGCACTGACCACAACCCTGCTGCACTGACCACAACCCCTGCTGCACTGACCACAACCCACTGCTGCACTGACCACAACCCACTGCTGCACTGACCATCAACCCCACTGCTGCACTGACCACCAACCCACTGCTGCACTGACCACCAACCCACTGCTGCACTGACCACAACCCCACTGCTGCACTGACCACCAACCCACTGCTGCACTGACCACAACCCACTGCTGCACTGACCACCAACCCACTGCACTGACCACAACCCACTGCTGCACTGACCACCAACCCACTGCTGCACTGACCACAACCCACTGCTGCACTGACCACAACCCACTGCTGCACTGACCACCAACCCACTGCTGCACTGACCACAACCCACTGCTGCACTGACCACCAACCCACTGCTGCACTGACCACAACCCACTGCTGCACTGACCACCAACCCACTGCTGCACTGACCACAACCCACTGCTGCACTGACCACCAACCCACTGCTGCACTGACCACCAACCCCACTGCTGCACTGACCACAACCCACTGCTGCACTGACCACAACCCACTGCTGCACTGACCACCAACCCCACTGCTGCACTGACCACCAACCCACTGCTGCACTGACCACAACCCACTGCTGCACTGACCACCAACCCTGCTGCACTGACCACAACCCACTGCTGCACTGACCACCAACCCCACTGCTGCACTGACCACAACCCTGCTGCACTGACCACAACCCACTGCTGCACTGACCACCAACCCCACTGCTGCACTGACCACCAACCCCACTGCTGCACTGACCACAACCCACTGCTGCACTGACCACAACCCTGCAGGACTGACCACCAAACCCTGCAGGACTGACCACCAACCCCACTGCTGCACTGACCACCAACCCCACTGCTGCACTGACCACAACCCACTGCTGCACTGACCACCAACCCCACTGCTGGACTGACCACAACCCACTGCTGGACTGACCACCAACCCACTGCTGCACTGACCACCAACCCCACTGCTGCACTGACCACAACCCACTGCTGCACTGACCACAACCCACTGCTGCACTGACCACAACCCCACTGCTGCACTGACCACAACCCACTGCCACAGCTGACCACAACCCCACTGCTGCACTGACCACAACCCACTGCTGCACTGACCACCAACCCCACTGCTGCACTGACCACCAACCCCACTGCTGCACTGACCACAACCCACTGCTGCACTGACCACAACCCTGCAGGACTGAGCACCAACCCCACTGCTGCACTGACCACAACCCTGCAGGACTGACCACCAAACCCCACTGCACTGACCACCAACCCCACTGCACTGACCTCCAGCCCTGCTGGTTCCTCCTTCCCAGTGCCCAGAACTGCTCCATGTCCTTCTGCCTTCCCAAACCAACCCTTCCTGCTTCCAAATGAATCCTTTCCATAGCAGCTGAGAGGTGCTGGCACTGCCCAGGCTCCCCAGGGAATGGGCACGGCCCCGAGGCTGCCAGAGCTCCAGGGATGCACAGGGGAGATTTTGGGGGTCTGGGCAGGGACAGGGGTGGATCCCTGATTCCGTGACTCTGAGGAGGGCAGCAGCAAGGGTGGTCCCTCAGAGAGCAGGACCTGCTCCCCTGGGACACCTGGAGCCACTGCCCCTGCTGGGGATCCCATCCCAAAGCTGAGCCTTCCTCCCCTCCAGGGGCTGCGGCACCAGGGGGAGGAAGAGCCAGGATGGCTCCTGCTGCAGCTTCCCTCACCTCCCGTGGTCACAGGCACTTCTGGGCCTCTCCAAGGACACTTGTGCCCCTTGGGATGGTGGGAGCGAAGGGCAGAGCCCTGCAGACACAGCTGCCTAATCCCAGGCTGCAAGGGCCAAGAGACCCCACAGAGCTGTGCTCACAGGGGCCTGGCTGGCAGAGACAACAGGGCAAGGAGAGCACTCAGAAAAACTCTCAGGATGCACCTTTGGACATCTCCAATCACACCCTAACACCTCCCAGGACCTGTGTGGGTTTAATTTTTATACAGGAAAAAAAATCCATAATCAGCCAATAACTGATGCTTTTTCTTTTAAAAAAACGCCAAAACATTTTTGCAACAGAGCTGATTATTTCTGTTGTGATTTGAGGATTTTCACGGTTTCCTGCTGTCGTTCATGTCAGGGGTTGACTTTTGTGTTTGCAATTAAGATCAGCAATACAAAAACGGAGCTGTGCAGCTTGGCATAGCTCAGAAAATGTGTCACTGCTGAAGAAATTGATTTTGTTTCCTGACTTTCTGTCTCCTTGCCAAAGTTTGGGGATATTTTGGTATTTGAGGCAGTGTCTTAATTGGGGGAAATTATTTATTTAAGGAGAAGAAAGGAAATAAGATACACATAGGATCTGTCCTTCTTCCTTCTCCCCTCGGTTCCAGGGGTTGTAGGAACCAGGCATCTCTGAGCCCCTTGTCCCCTGCCAGCCTTGGGGACAGTGACCTGCAGAGCCAGAACCAGCACAGAGCTTCCTTTGCTCAGGAAACCAAGGGAAAACCTCCAGGAATTTGAACAAACAGTGAGGTCAGACCCCCCTGCACTCACCTGGAGCGTTGTTAGCCCTCATTCCTGACACAGCAATCACTGGGGTGCTTTGAAATCCCACTGATGGATCCTGAGGGATCAAAGTGCCTCGGGACTCGGCACACCTGCAAAAGCCCTTCCATCCAGGCAGGTCCATCTTGGGGTGCCCATGGCAAACACCCCAGTCCTGAGGAGCTCGGCTGGACCTTGGAGTGACCTGGGGCTCCCCAGCCCTGGCAGAGGGAGGCCAAGCTGTCCCCTCCCCTCCCATCCCAAACTGCCCATTCCCATCCCATCCCATCCCATCCCATCCCATCCCATCCCATCCCATCCCATCCCATCCCATCCCATCCCATCCCATCCCATCCCATCCCATCCCATCCCATCCCATTATCCCATCCCACTATCCCATCCCATTATCCCATCCCATCCCATCCCATCCCATCCCATCCATCCCATCCCATCCCATCCCATCCCATTCCAAACTGCTCATTCCCATTCCAGACTGTCCCCTCCCATCCCACCCCAAACTGTCCCATCCCATCCCATCCGATCCCAAACTGTCCATTCCCATCCCAAGCTCTCCCCTCCCACCCCAAACTGTCCCCTCCCACCCCAAAGTGTCCCATCCCATTCCAAATTGTCCCATCCCATCCCAAACTGTCCATTCCCATCCAAACTGTCCCCTCCCACCCCAAACTGTCCCCTCCCATCCCAAATTGTCCCCTCCCATCCAAGCTGGCCATGCCGAGCTGGAGCAGCCCCAGGGCTCTCCTGGCTGCTGCACACCCCACTGCAGGCACAGATGGTGCCTTGGGTCCCCTCCTGCTGTTCCCACCCCTGCCATGGCTGATGAACTGGAAATGTTCCAGCCCTGGCTTTCCCTGGGGACAGCTCTGGATAATGTCCATGGAAAACGCTGGGAATGCTCCTTCCCTCAAAGGGATGGGAGGCAGGGATGGGATCCTCAAGAGAGTGTTGCAGTGGTCTCAGGACTCTCCTTCCTTATTTTATCTTCACTTCTCCCCTTGGTATGAATTGATTCCAGGAGAAGGTTTGTGCTCAGCTCCACTCCTGTCTCCCCCCAGCAGATTCCTCAGGCTCAGCTGGGCAGTTCATTTGCTTTTAGTAATTAAATATTATTGTAATGTGGCGTGAGCCCTTTTAATCCATGCCCAGCTGCTGAGCTGCAGTGAAGTTTTCCATGGATCACCTGGTAGTGAGGGCTGGGCCATGGGCCATTAATCTGGAACTATTCGTTCCAATCTGGAAGGAATACATAGACATTAAAGCACAAGCTGAACCCCCCAGCCACTTGTTCCACCTTCCTTTCTGGAGGTTCTCCACCCTCCCAGCCCTCACAGAGCAGGTGATGAGCACATCAGTCAAAAAGGGCAGGGGCTGCTTGTCCTGAAGCCCCTTGCAGGAGCTGCTGGGATAACAGCCTGGCAAAGGCAGGAGGCAGTGGCCAGGAGCCAGCCCTGCCGTTTATTGAAACAAAAACAAACGGGAAAGGATGGACAGAACTGGGCAGAAATTGTCATTTTGGATGCGTGTCCCCAGCCAGTGAATGGCCTTTGCTCACAAAATCTGCGTCCTGCAGCTCCTGGGGCTCCCAGCCTTGGCTCCCCTGTTGCCCTGAGTCCAGCAGGTTTGTCCCGAGGATCCTGCAGGTGGAATCTGCAAGGTTTAAACAAAGGGATCATGGGGATTGTGCCCCTCTGCCCCATTCAGCTGGGACCCCACCTGCAGAGTGCCCCAGTTCTGAGCCCCCAACACCAGCAGCACCTGGAGCTGCTGGAGAGAGCCCAGAGGGATCCAGGGAGCTGTTCCAGGGCTGGAGCCCCTCTGGAGCCAGGCTGGGAGAGCTGGGGGTGCTGCCCTGGAGAGGAGAAGGCTCCAGGAGAGCTCAGAGCCCCTTGCAGGGCCTGAAGGAGCTCCAAGGAAGTTTTAGCAGGGCCTGTTGCAAAGGGGCAAAGGGTGATGGGTTTAAACTAAAAGAAGAGTGAAAATAAGATTTTTTTTACACTGAGGATGGCGAGATCCAGCACATGAGTGCAAAGAGGAATTCTCAATCCTCTCCTTTTGGGGACAAGGAATAGGCAGGGAGGGACCTCCAGAGGAGCAGGCAAATGAGATAAGAGATGCACAATGGACTTGTTAGGGGAGTTTATGGCTGTGACGAGCCTGACAAAACCTGAGGCCTCCTGGTGTTTGACTCCATCCCCGGCCTCGTGAAATTAACGGCCGGGAAATGTAAAACTCATAAAAGGCTCTTTGTGCTCCCTTTGTGCAGAGCCAGGCTCTGGAGTCTGTTATCAGCCACAGCCAGCCCTTGCAGGAGATGGATAAAAGGCCTGGAGAACTTTGTGACCAATATTGACACAACATGAGCCTGCTGGAACCTCCAACCCCAGCCAGTGACCGAGGGCTGCTGGAAACGGAGCCACGGGCAGGACAGAGCCCCGTCTGTCCCTGCCCTGCTGCCAGCTCGTCCCCAGCAGGGACAGGGACAGGGGGACACACACACAGAGTCTCTGCTCCCCCCGTGGGGGCTGTGCTGAAGTACGGTGGGGTTAGGTGGGATTTTGGGATAAATCCTTCCCTGGCAGGGCAGGCAGGGCTGGGATGGAATTCCCAGAGCAGCTGTGGCTGCCCCTGGATCCCTGGCAGTGTCCCAGGCCAGGCTGGACACTGGGGCTGGAGCAGCCTGGGACAGTGGGAGGTGTCCTTGCCCAAAACCTGATATCCATCCATTTAATCACAAATATCACACATTTATTAATTTCTCTCCCCTCTTCCTGTATCTTTATGTATTTTAAAAATCAAATATTTGTGGATCTGATGTTGGTTTCCTTGAGCTGCCTGGTGAGTACAAAGTCTGAGCTGGAACCAGGAACCTCCGTGTTATTTGTAACCCCATCAGCAGGAGCTGCCCAGATTTGTCTCTGCTACGTTGAGCTGAGAGCCTGAAGACAACTTGGTTTAATTTGTCAAGGCATTTTTAAGAGAATGCAGGAAAAAAAACCCACCCCAGCAGCCTTCCAGAGTCTCTTTATTTGAAATTCAATAATGTCAGCAGCCAGCCAACCTTGCTTTATAACTGCAAGATAGAAGTGCTAAGTGGAGAATTACTTTGAATATTTTAAGTACAGCTGACCAGCTGCTTATTTAGATATATATAAAAATATATCACTGACAGGGTTTTATCACTCCAGCAATATGAGGCTGTTTTAAAGGGAAAGTTTCATTTTTTGGTGCTCACTGTGAGGCTTTCCTGAGCCCCTAGAATGGCACAGAGTAGAAATTTTAGTCACAAGCAGTCAAAATTCAAGAGCCAGGCCTTGCTGAAAAAATTAAGATGAGGCTAAAAATCAGGGAACACAAACAAATATTTGCATTTTTTTCTTTTTGTCTGGATGCTTCCAAGTCAGCTTTCCAGTTTCTTTTCCCAAAGATCCAGAAAACTGGCTGGGGATTATTTATTTCTTTGTGGGAACAGAAGCTTTCAGACCATGTGGCTCCCAGAAATGGAACATCATCAATCCCCACCCTTGGCCACGGTCACACGATGAGAGACGTCAGAGTCTGACATTGCAGCTCCCTAAAATGAGAAGATTTTCACACTGCCTACCTCAGTAAGCCAGTTCCTTCCCAAGGTGGGACAGCTCCATAAAAAAAAACACTGTGTAAGAGTTTGTGACATCCCAGAGGAGCAAAATCAGCTCCCAGGCCGGAGCTTTTGCTGTGCCCACACCCAGCAGGGTTTGGGGAGCAGAAAGGGGCTGCTGCAGGGGTGGGGTGGGACAGGAGCTGTGTCCCACCTGCTCCAAGAAGGGAAAATGTCCCAGCCCTGCTCAGAGGCAGGAGGCTGTGGCTGGGGCAGCAAGGTGGCCCAGGGACACCGGAGTGTCCCAGCAGGTGACACTGGGTTAACTGGGGGGACAGTGAGGAGGAGATTTGGCTGCTCGTGGCCATCAGGGACTCCAAGGAACTGCTCAGGAATGGCTCCACAAGGCCTGGCTGGTGCTGGGGGCTGTGTCCAGCTCACAGGAAGGACCTGGAGGGGCTGGAGCCCAGGAGGGGCTGGGGGAGCTGGAAAGGGAGGGGAGAAAAGGGGGATCAGGGGGGCCCTTCTGGCTCTGCACAACTCCCTCACTCTCCTCCATTCCTGGGCAGGGGTGGAATGAGGTGAGGATTCCAAACCATTCCATCCTTCCAAACCATTCCATGGGCCCATGGCTCTGTGACATCACCTGGCTGAGTCTGGGGAAGGGACAGGTGACAGTGATGGTGAGGGACAGCTCTGAGGGACAGCTCTGGGTGAGCAGCTGTGAGTATCCAGCTCTGAGGGATCAGTGTCCACCTCTGGGTGTCCAGCACTGAGGGACAGCACTGTCCCAGCTGGGACAGTAAAGGCAGAACAAACGGGGGAGGAGGAGGAGGAGGAGGAGGAGGAGGAGGAGGAGGAGGAGAGGGGCACAGAAGCTGCTCAGGGATGATCCCATCCCACACCCAGCTCTGGGCAGTTTGGTTCTGGCAGAGAAGAGCTGGGTGATGTGACCCAGACTGCTCAGGGCAGAGCCCATCTCTCTCCTGTGCTTCAGGAATTGAGAGCTCAAACGACTCCATTTCACAAAGATTGCAGCACTGAAGGAACTTTTCCTCCCCACAGAAGAGGCCACTTGAAGCCCTGCCATAAGTTGAGCTTCAGGGCACAGTTTGTTGTTCTGCTCCTGCTGACTGTGAGATCCCTGTCTAGGTAATTGGGGGTTTCTGGAGTGAAACAATGGCAGGGGATGGTTTATTCATACATGGGTCTGTGTAATTCCACACCCAAGTGCAGCCTGTCTGGAATGCATTAAAGCTCTGCCCAGCCCCAGGCTCCCCAATATCCCAATTTCCTTGCTCGGTGACACCCAGGGCTGTGGGGCAGCTGATTCCAGGGTGACAAATCCCAGGGGATTCTGGTGGAACTTTGGTGAGTGAAATAGGGAAGGTTACTTTGAAGACTTCTTGGGAAATTCATTCTTTGCAGAAATGAAGATTAAATCCAGGAAACTCAGCCTTGATAAACAAATGAGGGTAGAAACCATGGCAGGTCCAAAATAAAAGATTTAGATGCGACAAAATGTCTGGGTCTTGGACACCACAGGGAGTCCTGGAATGGTTTGGGTTGGAAGGACCTCAAATGCTACCCAGTGACACCCCAGGGACACCTCCCACTGTCCCAGGCTGCTCCAGCCCCAGTGTCCAGCCTGGCCTTGGGCACTGCCAGGGATCCAGGGGCAGCCACAGCTGCTCTGGGAATTCCATCCCAGCCCTGCCCATCCTGCCAGGGAACAATTCCTGCCCCAGATCCCAGCCAGCCCTGCCCTCTGGCAGTGGGAGCCATTCCCTGGGTCCTGTCCCTCCGTGCCTTGTCCCCAGTCCCTCACTCTTTTTGTTTAGGCTCCTTGAGGCCACAATCAGGTCACTCTGAAGCTTCTCTTCTCCAGGCTGAACAATCCCAACCCTCCCAGCCTTTTCCTGCCCTCTCTTCCCAAGGACTCCTTCAAATGGGCATTTTGGAGCCCCAAGACTTCCAGCCAGATTTTGGGAAGGTTGTAGATCCCAGAGGAAATGTGTTCTGGCAGGCTCAGCTTCATGAGAGGACACAGGGATTTATTCCCACTCCCTGGAACTTTTCTGGAGGGAAATCACAGGAAGCACCATTTAGGGTGTTATTTTTACCCTTTTTTTGCATCACAGTGAGCCAAATTAGAGAAGAAATTAGAGATCAGGCAGCACTGCTTCTCCTACAGTTCTGAGCACAATAGCAACTTTCCTCCTTCACTCCTGAATCCCCCACTCCCCTTTCAGAGCAGCTGCCCTTTTTTTCAATCATTTTTCCAATTTTTCATTATTGTTTTGTCCCTTCCATAAAGCAGGATGAAAATTAAAGCCCATAAAACTTTCCATCTCTGTGGCATGGATCTATTGGCAGATAAAAACCTGCTACAAATCATTAACCCAAGAGCTGGAGATGCTGCTGGGAGGTGCCAGGGTGACATTGGAGCACGGATTCCTGGAAGTTTCAGACAGCTCAGGACCACAGCTCACCACAGCTGCTCAGGCAGCTCTGGGTATGCACAGGGCAGCTGGAAACTCTGCTTTCCACAAGGCCTCCCATTGCTGAAATGCAGATGAGACAAATTCCTGCTCAGAGCAATCTCCAAGGGCTCCTTGTCCCTGCAGGTGATTCCTGAACCTCCTTCCCCATCTGTGATTTGCCCAGAAAGCTCCTATTAGGACCTGGCTGCCCTTTTAATTTGGGGATGCTTTAAAACCTCTGGCAGGATTGTTCTGAGGGTGAACTGTGTAGAAATTCACCCTCTGGATGCTGTGGTTTAACAATCCCCAGAAAACTTGCATTTAACTCAATTTTTCTCCCCTTATCCACATTTTTCTCAGCATCAGCTCTGCACTGGAGCTCTTCAATTTGTGCCTTCATCTCCCTGAACCTTTTCCTGGTATTGTTCCCTTTCCAGGTCTGATATTATATGGAAGCTCTACAAGGGCTCTTTGGAGAGGGAAAAGAGGCATTTTCTGCTGCTGGAGCAGCTCTGGCAGTGATTGGCAGGGAGGGTTTCAGTGCTCAGGCTGCAGTCCCTGATTTGATTTCATCCTTCTCCTTCAGAGAACACAAAATGATGGAAACCACTTGTCTTTAACTGCAGAGGAGCAGCCAGACCTGGCCCCAATCAGGAAACACTCCAGGCCTGTGCTGGGGGGCTCTGAACAAAACGAGAACTTTAAACTGGGGGGGTTGTGGTGCTAATGGAGTTGTTTGTCTGAAAGGGGCAAAAAAATGTGGTTTGGTGAGAGTGGGGATGGCAGTCACAGAATCAGGGAACCATGGAATGGTTTGGCTGGAAAGGACCTTAAATTCCATTCCACCCCTGCCATGGCAGGGACACTCCCACTGTCCCAGGCTGCTCCCAGCCCCAGTGTCCAGCCTGGCCTTGGGCACTGCCAGGGATCCAGGGGCAGCCACAGCTGCTCTGGGAATTCCATCCCAGCCCTGCCCACCCTGCCAGGGAACAATTCCTGCCCAAGATCCCAGCCAGCCCTGCCCTCTGGCAGTGGGAGCCATTCCCTGGGTCCTGTCCCTCCGTGACTTGTCCCCAGTCCCTCTGCAGCTCTCCTGGAGCCCCTTCAGGCCCTGGAAGCCACAATGAGGTCACCCCAAAACCTTTCCTGCAGAGTGAGCAGGAATTACAGAGGAAACCTCCTGCAGACCTGTAGGACATCACTGGGATCTGTGATCCTGTATCACACTGGGATCAGTGATCCTATATCACACTGGGATCCTGTATCACACTGGGATCAATGATCCTGTATCACACTGGGATCAGTGATCCTGTATCACACTGGGATCCTGTATCACACTGGGATCAGTGATCCTGTATCACACTGGGATCCTGTATCACACTGGGATCAGTGATCCTGTATCACACTGGGATCCTGTATCACACTGGGATCAGTGATCCTGTATCACACTGGGATCAGTGATCCTGTATCACACTGGGATCCTGTATCACACTGGGATCAGTGATCCTGTATCACACTGGGATCAATGATCCTGTAAGGCATTGTCCTTTTTTGGAGGAGTACTGCAATAACAGTGCTCAGTTCCTGCTCTGTGCTGATAAGGAGAGTGTCAATGACTGCAGGATTTTTCCTCACAGATCCATAAATCCCCTCCTGGCCATCATCACCCTCACCATCCTCATTCCCACCACATCCCTGTTCCCATTAAGCTGCACTGGCTCCTTGCTTTTTCCCTCTGGACTCAGCGTTTTACACTTGTCTGCATTAAATTGAATTTGCTGCCTGAGTCACTTAAAGGATGCAAATCCCCTGGAATCAGGGGGATTGTGCCTGCTCCCAGGCAGCAGAGTGGGCTAGAGATGGATTCTTTCCCAGCTCCACTGAATCCCTTCTGACCAGGGATTCAGTGAAAACACACCCAAAGCTGTTATATTTATTTTTATACATTTTTTTTAATGTGACCAAATCCGCAGCATTTTCAGGGCAATGCATCCCATCCAGACCCCTGTCATAAATCCTCTCCACACCCTTGTCTTTGCAAATGGGGATTTTCCTTTGCTTTTTCCCCAGTTCCCAGGAGGGGAATGTGCTGTGCTGATCTGTAAATACTCCCTGTAAGCAACCCCCAGCCTCAGGAGGCTGTAATCTCAATAAATCTGCAAAGATTAGCTGTGATTTGCAGGGAGAAATCTGGGAATAAAGCAGCCAGCAGTTTTTCTGGGGGTCTATGGATGCTTTGCAGGATTGTTGGTTGGTTTAATGCTCACTCAGGTGGCTCTGTATTGCTGGCATGGAGGAGAGAAAATCCTAAGGAACAGGCAGTTCCCCTGGAGACTGGGATTTGTGGAATCCAGCAGCTCCCAGCCTGTCTGGATTATGTCCATGAAAGGGCAGCCCTGACTCCCAGGTAAAGTTGGGAATGAGGGATTCAGAGTCGTTAAAATGATCATGACCTTTGTTTTATGGGTTTTGGATTACTGGCGTTGGATTGTGTGGTTGCTGCTCACTTTTATGTCTGAAATCTGAATCCTACACTGTCTGAGGTGAAGGACACATTTCTTGTGTCCAGGGGAAGTTGAAGGTTATGGAATGCTGGACAGTAGGAAGTGAATAATCAAACACAACTCACCCTCATGGTGCTGGGAAATCTGAGGTTTGCTCACCCTTGTGCACTCCCCCTTTGTGACCTGAAATTCCTTCCTAAAAGGGAATTTTAGTTAAGGAAGGGAACAAGAGGGGTGATCATGGCCTGCAGTGGTTTCACCCTACAAGAGGCATCTGGGGGAGGATTCAGCTTGGAAAAGGAGTGAGGGAGGGGCAGGCAGAGCCAGGGCTGCTCTGGAGCTGCTGCACAGCAGGAGCTGCTCCTGGCACTCAACTGGAGCCCTCAAGCCAGGTTTAGTGGGACCAGACCAATTCAAAAGGCTCACAAAGCCAGGCCTGTGAGTGCCACAGGATGTGGGGTGATCCCTGCACCCCTGCAGCCAGGCTGGGGCACACCTGGGCAGGGTTTGGGGCTGGATCCATTTGGGATCAGTGTGGAGGTGTTTGCTGTGTGATCCCCCTGGGTGGGATTTGGGGCTGGATCCATTTGGGATCAGTCTGGAGGTGTTTTGCTGTGATCCATTTGGGATGCCCCTGGGTGGGATTTGGGGCTGGATCCATTTGGGATCAGTCTGGAGGTGTTTGCTGTGTGATCCTCTGGGTGGGATTTGGGGCTTCCATTTGGGATCAGTCTGGATTTGGGTGTTTGCTGTGTGATGCCCCTGGGTGGATTTGGGGCTGGATCCATTTGGGATCAGTGTGGAGGTGTTTGCTGTGTGATCCCCCATTTGGGATCCATTTGGGATCTGGAGGTGTTTGCTGTGTGATCCCCCCTGGGTGAGATCTGGGGCTGGATCCATTTGGGATCAGTCTGGAGGTGTTTGCTGTGTGATCCCCCTGGGTGGGATTTGGGGCTGGATCCATTTGGGATCAGTGTGGAGGTGTTTGCTGTGTGATCCCCCTGGGTGGGATTTGGGGCTGGATCCATTTGGGATCAGTGTGGAGGTGTTTGCTGTGTGATCCCCCTGGGCAGGGTGTGGGGCTGGATCCATTTGGGATCAGTGTGGAGGTGTTTGCTGTGTGATCCCCCTGGGTGGGATTTGGGGCTGGATCCATTTGGGATCAGTGTGGAGGTGTTTGCTGTGTGATGCCCCCTGGGCAGGGTGTGGGGCTGGATCCATTTGGGATCAGTGTGGAGGTGTTTGCTGTGTGATCCCCCTGGGTGGGATTTGGGGCTGGATCCATTTGGGATCAGTGTGGAGGTGTTTGCTGTGTGATCCCCTGGGCAGGGTGTGGGGCTGGATCCATTTGGGATCCCCTCAGCCCTTCCTGAGGGGTGCAGCAGGGATAACCTGGGTTCCCCTGATGGTTGTTTTCCCTTTTGCCCTGGGGCACAGCTGTGCTGGTAAATCTGTTCAACAACATTTTCCAGAACCAACTTCCCCCCTTCCACCACAGAGTTGTTCTCTCTGCCCCCCGAGGATTTCCTAAAGCAGCTCTGCAGTCCCTGGCAATAACTTGCAATTGTTAATCACCCCCAGTAATTACCATTTCTGTGGATTCTGCCTCCCCAGCTCCAGTCAGGACAGGAGCTGTTTCATATTTAAACAGTATTAGAGCTGGATTGCTCTCTGGGGAGCTCCTGGCCTTGAAGGCTCAGGTTTAATTCTCAGCACCACTAATTAGATGAGGAAAACAAGGAGGCAGATGTAAGCAAAGGGTTGTAGGGTGTTACCAAACATCTTCTGCTGCTCCAGGAGCCACGTCCTGGGCTTGTGTGGCTCAGGAACAGGAATTTCCGAGGGACATGAGGAGGAGGGAGAGAGGGAGTTGTGATTTTATCCCTGGGTGTTGCTCTGTGTCGCAGCCTGAGGTGCCCGTTTGGCCTGGGATCACCTCAGGGGACATGCAGCTGCTCTGGGATCCAGGTTTTTCCCAAAGCCACCGATGAGAGACTGCAGGAGACGATTTTTTGGACGTTTCAAGGTTGTTTATTGTCCCTTATCTCAGGAATGTCTTGCCCAGCTAACAGCGCTCTGTTCTGCTGAGCATCCGGGGTGGAATCCTGCCTGGCTGGGCAGGACTTATCTTTTATACTCTAAATTATGCACTAGGTATTTACAATAACTTTCCAATACAATACAATCTTGTTAAACTGTCCAGCTGTGTCCCCATCCATCTGAGAGTGCCAGCATGTCACCCAGCATGGATGGCATGGAAAAGAAGGAGGAAGAGGTGTACCACGCCCCAAATCCTCCATGCTGGCCACGAGTGTCTTATCACAAACATCCTCAGAAATCTATTTATCTACATTCTAACAGTCTAATTTACACTCTACTAATTATTGTGGCTTGCTTCTCTTCCCTCCGTGTTGGTAATTTCTCCCAAGGTGTTAAATTCAGCCTCTGAGACACCTGGGTCTCATTTGGGGGTCTTTGAGACCCTCTCCAGGGGGGTTTTGAGACCCCCAGGAAGCCAGGGGAACAGCCTGGACTGCCACAGTTCTACAGCAGCACAGCGAGGGAAATAAGTGGGAAGTACCAGTCCAAAGCTGACACCTGATGTAAAAGCAGAAAAATTCCCTGGAGGAGGCAGCTGGGAGAGGCCTGGCAGAGGGGACGAGGTTGGGACTGTGGTTTCACCAAGCTTTGAGCCCAGAATTGCTCTCAGGGGTGGCAGGAGCTGCGGAGGTGCCATGAGGGCTGGTTTGGATGTGCTTGGGCACCAGGACTGACAATCCCTGGAGCAGCCAAGGAATCCCAGCAGGGCCATGGAGCTGGCTGTGAGCTGGGCACAGGAGCAGCCCCAGAGGCAGCTCTGGAGACCACATGTACTCAAATTTAGAGCTTTGCAGCCATGAAACAGCCAACAAATCCATGAGGGGAGTGCTGTTTATGTGGGGCTCCTTTTGGAAGTGGAGAAAACTTCAAGGGAAGTGGGGTAGGAGGCTCACAGGAGGCTTGGGGTGTTTAGAGATGTCTTGTGAGCAGTTCAGAGTGGATTTTTTACCATTTAGCAGAGCCACAGCTAAAATATTTCAGCAGAGTGGTTAAACTGCTGTGCTGGAGCTTTTGGGAGTAGAGGCCAAGCTGTACCCCTTAAAAAAACCCGAGTTCCTAAAGCCCTTAAACCATCACTGGGTACCATCACAGAGTTTAAAGCTCAGAAATTCAAGGGGATGATAGAAAGTTATCCTCGAGGTAGTTAAAATGCAAACAGAGAGGAATTATGGAAGATGTCCCAAGGCTACATGACTGGAAAGGAAACACTCAGTTTTTACTGAGCTGCTTTTCCCCTCTGCTATTTTTGTGACTTTTTTTACACGTGATGATTTATTAAGCAGGGAAGGTCTCATCAGTGTGGGGGGAAATGATGATTCAGTGCAGGGTGAGTGATGATGATGATCATAAAAAACTTGTTTTAAAACTTGGTGCCAAGTGGGCTGGGAGGGCTTTTTCCTCAGAGCTTGGAATTTGGGATTTAAATGACTCCATTTGGGTGCTGAGCTCCTCTTGGCTGAGATTTCTGAGGTCATCAATCTCTTCCTCTTGGGAAGTCACTCAGGACCCTCAGAGCTTCTCTGGGCAACCTCTGCCAGGGCCTCCCCTTGGAGAATTCCCAATATCCCAGTTGAATATCCAATATCCTATCTCCTCCCTTTCCATGTAAGGCCATTCTCCCTTGTTCTGCCACTGCAGGCCCTTGTAAAAAGTTCTTCATCTTTCTTGCTGCTTCTTCAGGAACTGGAAGGCTGCAGGGAAGTGACCCCAAAGCTTCTCTTCTCCAGGCTGAACAATAATAATAATAATAATAATAATAATAATAATAATAATAATAATAATAATAATAATAACCATCATCATCATCTGATTTTCCCCAACAATCAGGGAAAGTGCTTTGCTCTGATCTTGTCCTACATCCTGCCAGGCTGGGTTCCAACCTCCCATGCTGGAGGTGCCTCCTGAGGACAATTCCCACCTCATTCCCTGGAGCTGCAGCTTCCCCTCCATCACCTGCCTGCACTGGGAGCCAGTTCAGGCCTAAACACAAAGGATTTGAGACATGGAAGGTGTTGGAATCAACAAAATCCACACCCAGTTCAGCCCCCTGAATCGTTTTACAGAGAGTTTATTGAGCACCTCAAGAGGAAAACCTGAAGTTCTGCTGAATTTCAGGACTCCCAGTCCCTGCAGAGGGACCCTCACAACTGAAGTTTTGCAGGAGTCAGTGACAGAGTTTTTATTTTTCAAAATAAAAAACACTTTGTACATTCTGACCTTTACTCTTAGAGGGAAGCAAAATATAGATTCCAGCTCCTTAACGTGCTGCAATTTGAAGCATTTGTCTTTTCAGGCTGGGGCCAAGGGGAAAGTGGTGTTTGGGACACTTAAGGGTCCATTTGTGATGTGTCACAACAGGACAGAACCTGCTGGAGGCTCCCAAATCCCCTCCTGAATTGAAAAGCTGAAGGTCAAGCCTAATTTCCCCCAATCTGCACCACAGAAGGACTTTGAATCCCCTGGATTTTCAACTTCCAAGGCAAGCAAATTGGATGCCTCTGTTGCATTTGGTCATTTGGAAAGGTTATTTCTGCCCTCTCTGCCTTTCACTTGTTCCTTTGGAGGGTGAAAGTTTTATTCTGTGCTGCAAATGGGCTCCAGGCTGAGATAAAGAGGAAAAATTTGGTAGCAATGCATCAGCTGGAAAACAAGGCAGAAATCTGAGGTGTTAAATGGCAAAAGCAAGGTGGGAGAGTTTTATATTAAGTAAAATGATGTGTAAAAGCTCTGAAAACACAGTGGGGAAAGGCCACAAGTCCTGTCCTTAAAATGTCTGTTGAGGATAATGGACATGTTTATAGGAGCTTTTAGTCCCAAAAGCAGTTTTCCCCCTTGGGGTGGCCCCTGGCTTTGTGCAGCTGCTGCTGAGGGCACAGGGGACTCCTCAGGATTTGTTTTATTTTCCTCCCTGCTCCCACAGAGGGAAATGTGGTTACAAAGAGGTGGCCAAGGCTGCAGGTGCTGAGCCAAAGCAGACTTTGTGTCACCTTTCCTGTACTTCTGGCCATGGGAAGGCTCTGCTGTGGCCACCAGCCCCATTCTTTGGGTGCCCCATGTTCCTGAGGCACTCAGGGGGTCAGGGCAGCCTGAATTTCTATGCAGTCACCTGGAGCCTCCAGGGATTCATCTGGGGAGCTGCTCCTGCATTCCTGGGAGGGTGGGTGGGTCCCCAAGCCTTCCTTGGAGAGCCTGGAGCCCAGGGTGTCCCTTCAAGGATCTTGTCCCTTAGTCCTGGAAGTGCTGGTGCCAAGGGTGGCCTTGGAGAGGCTGTGGAGATGTTTGGAGTGTGCCCAAAGTTCCTGGGGAGAGCAGGAGGCTGTGGGAGCTGTTAATTATTTTCAGTGGCAGGTGAGTGAGCACCTTCACTGCTCCTGAGGGCCAGTGCTCCACAGGCTGCAGGATCCAACTGCTCTGCTCCAGATGGATCCCCCTGGATCCCTGGCAGTGCCCAAGGCCAGGCTGGACACTGGGGCTGGAGCAGCTGGGACAGTGGGAGGTGTCCCAGCCAGGGCAGGGGTGGCACTGGTTGAGTTTGAGGTCCCTTCCAACCCGACCCAGCCTGGGTTTCCCAGATCTTCCCTCTGAGCTTTGGGGTGCCTGGAGGCCCAGAATCCTTCCAGGAGTTGTGGCTTTGCCCTGGGCAGCTTTGGCTCCCTGGCTGTGCCAAAGGCACCTTGTGCCCCTTGGGTTTTCCCACCCTGTTTCCTGTGGAGCTGAGATCCCAATGAACTCTGCAGCAGCAGACAGGGAGAAGAGGGACCCTTGTCTCCCCCCCTGAATTCCAGCTGTATCCCTGCTCCAAGAAAAAACTTGGCTGTTCCCATCCAAGCCCTGGTGGTCACCCAGCCCTGGGATGAGCCAGCCTGGTCCCTGTGTCCCCCTCCCCCCCTGCCCTGCCCTTCCCCAGACCTGGAAGCTGCTGGATGATCCGAGGCTGCTGCTCCCTCCCCACTGTGCTGCTGCAGTTTTCCCCTCTGGGGATGGTTCTGTTTTGTCACTGTTCTTATAAAAGTGTCACGGGCTCACACGCTCGCAGTGACACTTGAGGCAGTTATTGCCAAAGTGTTTAAAGTGCTCCGAGGTGCTTTTGGGTGCCAACAAAATTTAGTTGACAACATAATAATAAATCCAGCTCCAGCAACACTTTTAATGAACATAAAAGGTCTGACTGATTCCCTTTGCCTCCCGCTTCACCCCCGGTATCTCTCTCCTCACTGCTTTGTTCCATACTAAAGACACAATTTATAGGATCTGAAGGATGTTATGAAGATTGTGCAGAACCAGAATGTAAGGGTGTATATGAGATAATAGGGAAATTATAATAATGTAATTTATAAGATTTCCATCTCTATCATGGCAAAAAGGAGAGTGAATTTTTGGAGCTTTTTAAGACTTTGAAGTATGGTACAAAAATCCAATAAAAACTTGGATGGCTTAATTTATAGCAAAGCTCCCACACCCCACTCTGGGAATGGAAATTCCTGATGGGATCATTAATCACCTGCGTGGTTTCTGTAACATTGCCTCACTCTGAGACAACTGGAGTCAAAATTCCTGTTGTTTGTTGGGGTTTGGACTGTGCAGAGCAGCTTTAAACTGGAATAATTTTCCCATTCCAGTGTCTAGTCTTCCCATCAGAGACAAAATATCCAGAGTCCCCTGTTTAAATTCCCTCCTGGAGAGTGGGAGAGGAAGCAGAGTGGGCCCAGCTGAACTGTGACATAAATGTCCTGTAAGATATTTGATGTCATTATGGACACAGAAACCACACAGCTCCAAAGGTACCACCTTGAAAGTCCTGGAATTCCGTCTCCAAAATCCAGGAGAACACAAGCTTTGTAGATTTACTTTACAGTGTGATTAATGACTTTGGGAACAAGTTTTGAAGCTTGATCCTCTGGATGGAAGAATATTAAAAATACTGATTTATTGTGGCTTCTCAGGTGAGCTTTGCTCAGGTTGCTCTGCATTGTGGCCACTCAGCCTGGGAGCTTTGAGGCTGTGATGGGACTTGTTCCTGTCCAGCACATGGGAGGAAAATCAGCTTTTTACAATATTTGAAGGTTTTAAAATCATAGAAGTAACCTGGGAGCTGTCAGCCCCAGGGTGTCAGCGAAACCCAGCTCGAGGCACAAGGGCAGCAGCTCTGACTCCTTAAATAAATAAATAAATAAACCTTCCTTGCCTTGGAAGGAAGACATAAAAAGCCAAGTAGGGTCTAAATCACTGTCAGTGCTTAAATCTGCTCGGGGCTGTGTCCTCAGCTGATGCCACTTAGAGCCCTGTACATCCAGATTAAGCTGCAATAATTGAAGAGGAGGATCTTTAATTAAGCACGACATCATGATCATAAAACTGTTCCTATGGATCTCTTTTATCTCAGAGCACTGTCTGAGCATGTGAGGGTGCCCCAGGAAGTCCCAGTCCCTAAATTAAAAACTCCCATTAGCTCTTCTAATGAGCTTTAAACACCTTGGAAAAAATCCTTCCCCAGTCAGCACCTTTTGTTGTCAAAGTGCCCCAGGTTGGGCACCTGGGGGTGGGGACTGAGCCTCTCCTGCCCCTGCAGCTTCTGCAGCACCTGTGGCTCTGTGCAGGTGGCAAATGGGTCTTTTCCAGGGTTAATCCTGCAGCTGCTCCCTGGCTCCCCTCAGGAGTGTTTTCCTGGTGACCCCTCCCATGGATTGTCCCTCTGTTCCCCAGATTCCCCTTTGCTCCCTGTGATTCCCCTCGAGCCCCTCCAGGGTTTCTCAGCCAGTCTGGGGAGGTGCTGGAGCAAACCCCTCTGGAATGGAGAAATCCCAAATGGGGGGAGACAATGATCCCCCAGTGTGGGGACTGCAGGTCCCACCATGGGGGTGATGCTGGGACTGGGAGGAAGGAGGTCTGGAGAGCCCAAATTTGGCAGGTTTGGAGCTCTTCTCTCCCACCTTGCTCCATTTCTGGGGTCTCCCTGTGGGTAGGGGAGTTTTGTTCTGCAACTAGAGGGATGAAGTGCCACCAGGGATTTAGTGCCACCAGCACAGGGTCCCTGGGGTTCTTCTCCTCCATAAACCAAAGCAGCACCAACAGCTTTTTAGGGGCTGAAAAAAGAATGGATGGAGCTGTTATGGCAAAAGGCAAATTAAAATATTGGCTCTCAAAAGGCTGCTTATTTTCCCTCTTCTGTTTGAATTACTTTACATTTTATTCTTTATTTCCCTACATCAGATGATGGCCTGGTCACCCTGCAGCAGGTGACAGCCACACCTGGGCCCTGGGTGTGAGGGAGGCTTTGTTTCACCCCATTGTCAACAGAAAGCTTTATTTTCCCAGCACATCACCCTTAATCTTGACGTAGGCAGGGGATTGCAAAAAAATAAACCAAAATTAAAGCCTAAGAAGCTGCTGGGGTGTGATAATGAATGAGATACTGCTGACCCCTGGGCCTTCTCTCTCTTCTGGATAATTACAGAGGAATAACTGTATAAATCTTGCTTGGATTTCCTGCCCCGTTTGCTGGTGGAAATGGATGGCTCTGTGTGTTTTCTCTGCAGGCTGGAGGATTGTTTTAATTTAAATACAGCTTTGCAGTGCTTTGCTGTAGGAAGTGGAATTAAAAAAGAAAAGAACTTAGGAAGGAGGGGAGAGTGGAGCTTTTCCTGAAGTGGGCTGCTCATCTCAGCAGCTGCTGAGCCTGCCCTGAGCCCCCTTTGCTGCCCAAATGCAGCTCCCAGACAGCTCCTGCCCCACAGGGTTTGGGTTTTCCCTCTTAAAAAGGAATGGTTTGGAGGGGACATTAAGGATCACCCCATCCCATCCCTGCCATGGTTCCACCTCTCACTGTCCCAGGCTGCTCCAAGCCCCATCCAGCCTGGCCTTGGGCACTGCCAGGGGTGGAGCAGCCCCAGCTCTCCTGTTCCATTTGTTCCTCACAGGGATTGCTGGGCAGTTTCACTGCAAATTGTGGATTTGAGGGGAGGTTTGTGCTGGAGCAGAGCACAGGAAGGTTGGTGGCTGCTCCATCCATGGAAGTGCCCATGGCTGGGCTGGGCAGGGCTTGGAACAAGCTGGACTGGTGGAAGGTGACCTTTAAAGGTGACCTGTGTTCTGATGAGGCTTTGGCAGCTGGGAGGAGAGGGAGCAGCACAGAAGGGCCCCAGAATGAGGGGTTTGGGTGAGCACAGAGGGGGTTTGCTGCTGGCTGTGGCTCAGAGCCTGTTCCAAGGGCAGGGCTGGGGGAGGGAGCAGCTCCCAGGGCCTCAGGGGGGTTTCTTTGCGTGCTGCTCTCGGGTGCAGCCTCCTCCAGGCTTTGGCACCCAAGGCAAGTCCATGACCACAGCCTGACCCTGGCTCTGGGATCACCTGGGAATGCACCAAGTGCCCGAGGAGGCTCTCAGCAAAGGGCTCCAGCTCCCTGGATCTCCACACCCAGATAAACAAAATCAAATCACTGCTGTTCCCATTCTGAACAGAAAGTGCCTGTAAGGGGCCTTAATGCAGTTGGAGGAACCACTTTGAATTTATACCTGGAGCTCATTTAAATTTTTAAGGTGCTTAAAAGCCTGGCTGCCCATCATTTGTGGCTGCTTCCCTCATCTGGGATGCTGATGCAGGAAAAGATTTTCCACAGGTCGGGTGGGAGAGGCTGGAGAAAGCCTGGTTGGTTTTGTGCTGCTGTCAGGTTTTATTTTCAATCGCTTTAGGGCCTTTTCTTGATTTTTGGAGTTTCAAGTTGCTCATTAAAGGCAAATGAAGCATTAATGTTTGTGGCCAATGCAGAGGAAAGCTCTGTGTGCATCCGTATCCATATGAAAGTGCTGGAAATCCCTAAAAGCAGGAGAGCATAATTTTTTGAAGTGTTTGATTCTAAGCTCATTTCTTGATTGCAAGAAGCAAATCCAGGGTTTGTGAACACAGAGACACAACCCCAAACTGGGCTTTTGAGCTGCCTCAAAGATGCAATTCTTATTTTCACATTCTGAAGGGGCTGAGAAAGTATTTTTTAAAAAAACAACTCTTCATAATCCTTTCACAGGCTTCTGTTTTCCATAAAATTTCCCATCCAATCCATATGGCTGCATCCTGCTGAATTCGTTCCATTGCACCAAAAAGTCAGGATCAGCCCATGCTGGGTGGTAACTGCAGCTGACTGAGGGAGACTTTTCATGGAGTCATGGAATGGTTTGGTGGGAAGGGGATTTAAATCTCAGCTGTCCCTGCCATGGCACCACCTCTCATTGTCCCAGGGAGCTCCAAACCCTGTCCAGCCTGGCCAGGGACACTCCCAGGGCTCCAGGGGCAGCCACAGTTTCTGCATTACAGCTCCCAAACCAGCAGCACAGAGGCTGCAATTTCCCATTTCCCAACAAAATTCCATGTGCACTGGAATTGTGGCTGTGAAACATCCCCAGCCTGTTGGAGTTTGCAATATCTGCATTTGGAGAACATGAGGCTGTGTCGGGATAAGGAAAAGCTGCTCCTGATCCCTGAGGAAGCTGCAGTTCCCAGGTGATTGGATAAAGAGCAGGTGTGGAAACAGCTTTCCCACAGAACCTGCAAATGCTCCGTGGGTCCTGCCCCTCCTCAGCTGTCTTTGCTCTGTGCTGGAGGAGAATAATTCCCTGGAAGTGGGGAGATCCCAGGAAGTCGTGGATGGCAGCAACTCCCAGGGATGGTGTGCTGGGGACACATGGACTTTACTCCTAAATTCGATCCCCAAAAGAAATTAAATACATTAAAATTGGTAAACTCCAGTCACACCATGACAGATGGGAACTCCAAGGAGCTGCACCTGAGCTGCATTTTGGGAAGGGAAGGGAAAAATAAAGATATAAATGGAGTCCAGGGAGGGGAGCTTTAGCAGCAAGCCAGGAAAAGCTCTCCAGGCTGCAAAGATTCTCCTGCCTGTTCTGACCCAGCAGCCTGGAGTGATCCAAGGGCTTTTCCTCCTCTTTCCACTCTCACAGGCAAATCTGCCAGACCCAGCTGATTCTCTTTCCTCCTCTCCCCTCTCAGCAGGGATTGGTTATTTATGCAGCCAACGAGGGTGCCTCATCTGAGGACAAAGGTTATGTGTGAAGGAGCAGCAGCCCAAAATCAGCCTGGTGGGAAATCTTTTCCTCTCCCTAAAGCCTCCACTCCTCTTTCCCCCCTGAGCAGCTGCTCCTTCCCCCAGGGTTTGGTGCTGCCTCCCTGGGAGTCTCCTGGCCTGGAGCTGTTCTTCCCTGTGAGCACCTGGGCAGGGATGGAGCCAGGGAGCAGCTCTGGGAAAGGAGCCTTTTCCTGGCTAGGGTTGATTCTCCAGCAGTTTGGGGGATTTGAGCTTTGGAAGGGGCAGCGTTGGCTCCTCAGCTGGAGCCCCCAGCACCCAGTGCCTCCAGTTCTGATGGATTCATCCTTAGGGGATGTTTCTCAGCTGCTCCATCAAATTGTCCTTTTCCTTCTGCCTCCACTTGGCTGTAATTTAGCTTGAAAATGGACACAAATCTGGTTCCTTTGCTCTTGGGGATGTTGTGGCTTTGTGTCCTGCTGGTGGGGGGCCCTTCCTGCTCAGCTCCCTCCCTGTGCCAGGCAAAGCCATTAAATGTGAATTCTGCTGTGCTGGGATGTGCAGCTCCCTCTGTGGAATGCTTCCAGCAGGATCTGTGGAAGCTGGATGTGGATCCCTGAATCCTCAGGGCGGTGCCATCAGCCTGTCCCCCTTGGCTCTGCAGCAAAGGCTGCCAGAGAGATTTTCCATGTTCTCAACAGCACCCAGAGACACAAAAAGCTCCTGGAGTTTGGAATGGGAAGGAGCATCTGCTTTGGAAGGATAATTCAGGAAGGTAGAGGGAGAAATCCACCTGCTGCAAGGGAGGATCTTCCATCTCCTGGGTCAGATCTGGCGTCAGAGGGTCTGGTGGGAGAGGGAGGCAGACAAGGCCCAGGAATGATGTCAGAAACTCTGGGAATGCTGCCCTTTGGGAATCTGTCACACAGTGACAAGATGTGCAGAACAAGGGCCTTTAAATTCTGCTTCCTGACACCAACACAGGAAAGCTGGAGCAGGTTTGGCCCCTGGGGGTGGAGGGACAGAAGGATTTTCTGTTTTGTGGAGCAGCTGTCCCTCAGCCCCCTTAGGACACAACCCAGTGCCCACCCCCAAATTCTCCAGCCAGGATTGCCTCAAATCCACCCTGTCCCACTTCATTTCCCAGAATTAGGAGCTGTGGCTTCCCTGACCTGGCTCTTTGTGTCTTGAGATTTTCTTGGAAGCAGCAGCCAGCCAAGGAGAGAGTGAAATCCAGCTGATTGTCCAGGTGGGATGGCTTTGACTTCCTGGGATTAAAGGATTGACCAATTTCTGGATAAATTCACTTAATCTTCCTTTTCCTCCTCATCACTTCTTTAGGACAGAAAATGTCTTGTGCTTAAGGTGAACTTTACATCCACTTCTGTACTCAGTGCCCACCTTGGCTTTGCTGTTGGGGATCCCAGACTGGGGCTGAGCTAAGAGGGCAGGGCAGGGAGTCCTGGGGGTGCAGAAATGCTGGGCTGGCACCAGAGCAAAGCTGTCACACTAAAGCAGCAGGAAATGCCTGGGAAGGAGCCCATGGAGGATCAGTGTTCCCTGCTGGGGGCCCTGCTGTGTCCAGAGCACCCTCCCTGCACAAAGGGACCTGGGGAGGGGCAAGGAATCCCTGGGGCTCAGGACAGGCCCAGGATGGTGGAAATGTGATTTCTCCTGAGGAATGGGGAGCTCTGGGTGTTCCAAGTTCCCTCCCAGCCCTCAAACTGGGGCCAGTGTCCGCAGGGATGGGATACCTGCCCGAAATGTGCCTGTCCTGCAGGAGCAGGGAGCAGCTCTGGCCATCCCATTACCTCCAATTAGCAGCAGCAATTAAGTCCCACATAAAACTTATCTGATTGGATTTTGGAGCGGGCCTTAAAATAAACAAGCCTGGCACTGTTTACAAGCCTCACTGCAATATAATTTCATTTTTCAGCATGAGCTGAGAGCTCCAGGAGGGGCTGGTCCAGTGGCAGCTTTATTGTATTCAGCAGGGCCTAATGAATAGGGAGCAGACTGTAAAATGTTGTGTTTTTATGGTTATCCATGCAGGTGAGAGCTGTGCAGGTCACAGCTGCACTGCTCTGCACTCCCAGGGAGGAGGCAGGAGCCCTGCCCAGGCTCAGGAGGGAGGTGCTGTCCGTGGGAAGGAGAGGCAGGGCTGCTGCAGCCTGGGAGCCCCTGCAGGGAGGGGCCACGGGGAGGAATCTGACCTGCAGGTTACCCTGGACCAATTCCAGCCCCTGGGTGACCCCATGGACCCTCCAGGTCACCCTGGACCCCATGGACCCTCCAGCCCTGGGTGACCCCTGGGTGATGGACCCTCCAAGTCAGGCCAGCCCCTGGACCCCAGACCCTCCAGGCCACCCGGGACCAGTTTCACCCCTGGGTGGCTCCGTGGGCTGTTGAGCTGAGCTCTGCTGCTGCTTCTCCATCCCAGAGGGTTTTCCAGCCCCCATCAGGAGGGGCATGAAGCTCTGGGCTGGACTCAGCCCCTGTAACCCCCTGATGTCTGCCCCATGGGACACAACCAGTGCCACCAGTTTGACCAGAACAGCCCAGTTTGGCCCTTTGGCTCCCCAGGGGAAGGGGAAGGGTGACCACACCATGAGGGGCAGGGTGAAACTGGGGACACATTCCTGCTCCCTGTCCATGAGATGGGTGTGGGACTTGGAGCAATTCTGAATTTCCAGGGGAAGAGCTGTGTGAGGAGAGAGGAACCTCAGTGCTGGCATTGGGCAGCCTCCAGAGATGTTTTATTCCACTTTACCAGGGGGGAGAGAGCCCGAGGAGGGCAGAGCCCTGAGCAAGCAAACATTCAGGATTTCTGACAACCTTTGGAGAGTGGCTGGAGGAGCAGCAGAGATCCACAGCAAGGGATTACACAGAAAATTCGAGCTGCAAATATAAACACACATAAAATAGTGCTCAGCTCTATTTGGTTTTGTTCTGGGGAGTGTTAATAATCAAGTGGTTGAAGATCACAGAGGTTTCGTTCCTCAAGTGTTAAAATAAGAAGCAATTAAGGCTGTTGAAAGTTGCCATGGAGGCAGGAAGGAGAGTTGGCTGTTCAGGCTGCTACCAGGCATTGCTTCCTGCCTGTCATTCCCAGAGCTGGGGCAGTTCTGTGGAGAGCAGGGAGGGAGCTCTGTGTCTCTGCAGTGGTTTTTGGGGATGGTGGGGCACAGCTGAGGAGTGGGAGCAGCTGGAGGGGTTGGGAGATGCCCCTTTCATCTGCCACCCCCACGGGTGTGGGGACAGCCCTGTCCCCCAGGGCTCCCAGCACCCCCCTCCATGTGGGTGACCACAGAACTGCACCCTGGCTCTCTTCCTTTTTGCTTTTCTCCTCTCTCCCAGCCGTTTTCAAGGCATTGGTTCCACTGGGTGGAGTTGGTATTAATTAAAACGAGCTAATTGCTGGGAAGCTTCTGAAGGAGCCAGGCTTTGAGCTGGCCCGGGGGACAGGGAGGGAAGGGCTGTGAGAGCTGTGTAACCCTCAGATCCCATTTCTGCTGTGTAATCCCTTCCCTGCCAAGCTGGGGATTCAGCAAATTGGCCTCCCCGTGCCTGGAGGCTGCTGGAGTTTTTCTGGACAGCGGGAGCAGGGAGGTCACGGCTGAGGCAGGAATTGAATTGGTTGTGGCTGACCCAGGAACGTTCCCGGAGCTCTGCAGCTGCTGAGGCTGAGCCAGTGCTGGGTGCTGAGCTTCCCCCTCCCTCCCTCCCTCCCTCCCTCCCTCCCTCCATCCACAGCAGCTCTCAGCCCTGCTTTAGCAGGATCCCTGGGGGCAGCTCTGTGCCCTGGCTCTGAGCAGGGCCCTGTGCAGGGCTGGCAGGCTGCTGTCACCCTCCTGTCACACCTTTGGGGACAAGCTGGGCTGCAGGGCTGCAGCTGGTGCTGCCAGGGCTCCCAGCTCCCCTCGTGTGCAGACAGCCCTGCAGAGCTGCCTCCTGCCAGGCTCATCCCTCTGCACCCACCAGCTCACACTGAAAATGAACCTTTGTAATCCCCAGCCAAGGGGGGCGTGGGTGCCTTCCCGGGAGGGTCTGGCTTTTGTGGCCCTGCTCCTGAAAAATGGCTCCGTTTTCATGTCTAGTGCAGGAATCCCTTCCTCAGCTCACAGCTCCACCTTCTCCAGAGGTTTTGCAGCACCTGGGTTTGTTTGGAGGCTGTGAGGGAGAGGAGGCTTGGGGGAAGACATGGAGTGAATTTTAGCATCAGAGAATGGTTGGATTTCATGCCTCCCACTGTTCCCAGGCTGCTCCCAGCCCGTGTCCAGCCTGGCCTTGGACAGTCCCAGGGATGCAGGGCAGCCACAGCTGCAGGGGCACCTGTGCCAGGGCCTGCCTCCTCCCAGGCAAGGATTTCTCTGCAATATCCAGTCTAACCCTGCTCTCTGCCAGTTTGAAGCCGTTCCTGTCCCTCCATGTAAAAAGGCCATAGAGTGATTTCAATCCATTGAAATCCTGAGGAACATTTGCTCTTTCTTCTCTAAAGCTTTGCTGTTCCCTGAGCTCCAGGGACTCAACGGCAGCAGTGACGTGTGAAGGAGGCCAAAATGACTACAATTGCTAAAAATTGGCCCAAATAGCCAGTGCTGCTGGAAAAATGGTTTCTTAAGGGTGCTGATTTTCAGAGGGGCCCTGTGTGAAGCTGTCTGATGCTCAGAGGGGCTGCAGGCCCTGTTTGCCATGGTGGCTGTTGTTAATGTGGCACAGAATTAAATGGGCTTCCAGTACTCCCAGTAAGGCCAGCCCTCGTGGGTCACTGCCACCACTTATTCCCTGCAGGAAATGCCAGAGCTGGGATCAGGAGAGGCTGTTCCATGGAAAATGGGGCTGTGGGTAGGGCCTGGAGGATGTGGGAGCAGAGAAGGACAGAGCTCCTTGTCCTGCTCTATCCCCTCCTGGAGAAGGAGCCATCGGGATAAAACAATGTTATCCAGGCTGCCGGGAGCAGGGAGCTGCTCAAGCACACTTTGTGATGTCCACCTCAGCAAGCCCAGGCACAGAGGAGAGGCTGGATCTGTTTTCCATAAAGTGCTTGAGCTGTTGGATGCAGCTGGGTCCCTCGGTGTGCTGGAGCTTGCCGGGGCTGTGCGGAGATGGGGCTGTGCTGGTCCCGGCTGCATCCTTGGGCTGGGTCCAGCTCCAGCCGGGACTGTTCCCCGGGCTCTGGGTCTGGCAGGGCTGTGGGGTGGGTTTCCTTCCCGGTGCGGTTCGTGCCCAGCACACCCCGCGGGGTGCTGCCCTCCCGTCTGAAGATGGCACTGCAGCATCTCTCAACCACACCCGGCACCAGCAGCGCGCCCAGCCCCGCTCCGAGCTCCGGGGCCGGCTGGCAGCAGGCACATCCCGAGCCGTGGGGAGCAGGGCTGGAGCTGGGGCAGAGCCGTGCGCCATTTGCAGGGAAGGGAAAAGCTGGGGAAGGCTGTGGGTAAAGCTGGAAATTGGAATTCAGCTGAGGAGCTGCTTCCCCTCCTCCTCCCAACCCCTCGATGCTCTGCTGGAGCACCTGATCCGTGTCCGAGGCCAAATCCATCACGGGGGCAGCCTGGCTCTGCTCCTCTGACTTTGCTGCTCCGGTGTCTGCTGGCTCTGAACTCCCTGAAAATAAAACTGGGATGTGCTGGGAGAGTGGGAAAGGAAACTTGCACAGGCTGAGATATTTTAAATGACCAGATTCCCAGACTGCAGCCGCCCCGGTTTGGTGTGTGCTGTGTGAGTCCCTGGCCCAGCTCCCCAGTTTCCCATTTCTCAGGGAAGAGCTTTGGTGCAGTCCCATTTTGTCTGAATGCCCCCCAGCCTTTGTGCAGAGCTGGCCCTGGGCCCTCCACTCGCAGATGTGAGCCCAGCTGTCGGTGCAGTCTCTGGCCCTGTGAGGGGCTGGTGTTGGTGATCTCTGTCACCTCTTTCCTCCCCTGCCAGGACCTTCCCCCGGGGGTGCAGCTCCAACACCGGGAGCTCTGCACAGGCAGTAAATTGACTTCAGCTTTTGCCTTGAGCAACTCAGACTGAGACAAGGAGAGAAAAGAGAGCAAACACTGATTAAAAGCAAGCCTAACCTCTGCAGGAAAGGGGCATTGTGTGATCAGAGCCTCTCCTGCCATGCTCTGCTTCTCCCCCACAGAGCAAAAAGTTCTGTCCTCCTTGGGATGGAAACACCTGAAGTGTGTGGCCTCAGCCTCTGGTTCATGCTGGGGAGGAGCAGGCAATTTCCTTTGGACAGGAAATCGCTCTTTGTCAGCCACCTCGGGTGATGCCACATGTGAGGAGCCCTTGGGGAGGGCTGGGATGGGCTCTGGCAGGAGCAGGGGCTGCATGTGCAGGCCTGAATTTCCACAGCAGTGTGACTCCCAGGGACAGGTGGTGGCGACTGCTGGGCTGGGACAGGGAGAAATTCTGGGGGATTTTTGCTCACTGGGTGCATGGGATGGGGGTGTTCCCTCAGTGGGATGGGGCTGAGCTGAGGCCATGGAATTCCTTGGGAATCTGTCCCAGCTGGACATCCCCCTCTGTCCATAGAAACTGTGCTCATTCTTCTCCAACTCTGCTTTGGGGTGAGACAGATTGGATTTAGCACAGGGTGGATCCCTTGCCAAAGGGAGCTGTGAGATGGTGTTTCCCTTCTTCCATCCATCCATCATCCATCCATCCATCTATCCATCCATCCATCATCCATCCATCCATCATCCATCCATCATCCATCCATCCATCCATCCATCCATCCATCCATCCATCCATCATCCATCCATCCATCCATCATCCATCCATCATCCATCCATCATCCATCCATCCATCCATCCATCCATCCATCATCCATCCATCCATCCATCCATCCATCCATCCATCCATCATCCATCCATCCATCCATCCATCATCCATCCATCATCCATCCATCAACCATCCATCCATCCATCCATCATCCATCCATCCATCCATCCATCATCCATCCATCATCCATCCATCATCCATCCATCCATCCATCCATCATCCATCCATCCATCCATCATCCATCCATCATCCATCCATCCATCCATCCATCCATCATCCATCCATCCATCCATCCATCATCCATCCATCCATCATCCATCCATCCATCCATCCATCATCCATCCATCATCCATCCATCCATCCATCCATCCATCATCCATCCATCCATCATCCATCCATCATCCATCCATCATCCATCCATCCATCCATCCATCATCATCCATCCATCCATCCATCCATCATCCATCCATCATCCATCCATCCATCCATCCATCCATCATCCATCCATCCATCCATCCATCCATCCATCCATCCATCCATCCATCATCCATCCATCATCCATCCATCCATCCATCCATCCATCATCCATCCATCCATCATCCATCCATCATCCATCCATCATCCATCCATCCATCCATCATCCATCCATCCATCCATCCATCCATCATCCATCCATCCATCCATCCATCATCCATCCATCCATCCATCCATCCATCCATCATCCATCCATCATCCATCCACCCATCCATCCATCCATCATCCATCCATCCATCCATCCATCCATCCATCATCCATCCATCATCCATCCATCCATCCATCCATCCATCCATCCATCCATCCATCCATCCATCCATCATCCATCCATCATCCATCCATCATCCATCCATCCATCCATCCATCCATCCATCCATCCATCCATCCATCCATCATCCATCCATCCATCCATCCATCCATCCATCATCCATCATCCATCCATCCATCCATCCATCCATCCATCCATCCATCCATCCATCCATCCATCCATCCATCCATCCATCCATCCCCCTCCAGGCAGACAGAGGCATCCAGAGGATTTGTTTCATGGAGCTGCACTTGGAATTGGAGCAGAATGCTCTGGAGTGGTCGGGAAGAATCCCCTTCCCTTGGTGTGGTTTGTCACTGTGACCCTCAGTATTTCTCTGTCCTTTCCACTGCTCTGAACTCTAGATGTGACGAGGTGGTGGAACCTGCATTCATGTCCAGGCTCCGTGGTTCCCATGGAGAGCCGTGCCCCAGCCATCCCTCTTGCCTGCTATGGATATTTATCCCTGGTGGTTTTCAGGGATGTCAGCCCTGGGGCAGAATTACAGCCTCAAGTGACGGATTGAGAGCCTCACAGAGATTTTGCACTGATAAGGGGAAAAAGTCTGATTTTAAAGAGGCTTCTCCACCCCATCCCAGCCATTTGTCTCCAGGAGTACTTTCCCTTAGACAGGGAAGGTGAGAAATTCACCTTCAAGAAATCACTGAAGGCTTAAAATCTGAGGAGAGAAATGAGCTCCTGCCTGTGCTAAGCAGGGCCCTAAATCCTGGGGGCAGGATCTGCTTCAGCCAGGCCGGGGCTGGGACTGAGCCAGAGATCCAGGCAGTCGGATCGGGGAGCTCGGGGAAGTGACAGTATTTGTGTCCCTGGGGCTCCAGCACTGGGAATTTATTTAGCCTGGAAGAAAGGATTTGAACCAGGTTCCCACAATAGACTTAAAGCAAGGAAAGTGTCTTTGACTCGAGGTTCTGGTCCATTTGATGTGTGGGTACCTCTGGGGAAATTCCTCCTGTCACCGGGAGCTCCGATAAATCAGAGTGTGGATAAAGCAGAGAGGGAAGGAATTTTTTTTCCTTGTTTTGCTCTGTTGAGCAAACAAAGACCTCTGAAGCTTTCTCTAATGTTTGTGACTCGGAGATCAGTCCTTGGGTTGGGTTTTTTGGGTAAACAAGCAGATGTGCTCCCTCAGAGCCCAGCAGCTCCAGGAAAATGCATTTCCCGGCTGGGACGGCGCGGTGCTGATCCAGCAGGTGGGGGATCTGCTCCTGGCAGGTGTCCTTTGCTCTTCCTCATGCATGAGGAGGTTTCCAGCCTGGATCACACCTGCTCCTGGGGCAGGAGCCAGGACAGGGCTAGAGGGAGTCTGGATGTGCTGCTGGGCAGCCAGAGCCCTTCCCGGCCCTCAGGAAATGCTCGGAGCTTTCAAACGGGGCTGTTCCCGCAAAAGGGCCCCACTGTGACAAATCGGCTCTTTGCAGCAGTCAGCTGTGTTATTTTAGAAGAATTAATTAGGAAAGTAGCAAATAAATGATGTCTGAGCCCTCCTGGAGCAGCAGCTCAGGTTCCTCACAGCCTGCAGGAGCCTTCCTGTGCCTGCCGTGCCCTGGCCAAGCCTTTCCCTGCTCATTCCCATTAATCCTGGCTGCAGACAGGGCAGGATCATCAGTCAGCACACGGAGCTGGGCAGTGATTGATACCAGAGCCTGCTGATGGTGTGTACCAGGCAGGAATTCCTGTCCTGCCTTCCCTCCCCTCAGCTTTCCAAGCCATTGCTGTGCTGGCTCAGGCTCTGCCTCTGTCTCCTTCCCATTAGTGCCACGTTCACTCTGCCCATCAGCTCCCTCTCCACAAAGCACAGGCAGTGCTGCCTGACTGGAAAATACATCACTGGCTCAGGAAAAAAAGAGAAAAGAGTGGAGGCTGGGCCAGGAGACTGTTCCCTCCGGAGTCAGGAGGCTCCTCCACAAAAACTGTAGGATATTGCTCCAAGGTTTGTTTATTTGTGCCTCTATCTCGTGTTTTCTCTCCATATCTCTGTCTTTATTCACAACAGCCACGCCACAGAGGCATCATATTCTCCCTCTTCCCTGATAGGATCTGCCAGCACAGGAATGTTCTGGCTGAGGAGCTTCCTGAGAAGCTCAGCACTAATATCAGAGGCTGATACGGCAGCCAGAATAAAATTGCATTTTTCTGGGAAGAAACATTGTTCTGCAAAGGAGTGCTTGAGTCAGGGCAGCCAGCAGGGAGATTAGATCCTTGTCAGAGGACTCAACAGGTTCTGCTGATCACAGGGAAAGCCAAGACAACCAGCAAAGAGTCAAGAGAGGAGCAGCTGTGCCTGGAGAGCTCCGTGTGCCTCAGGTGGAGCTGCTGCTAGGGCAGGGGTGTTCTCCTGCTGTTCTCCAGGCAGAGGGGTGTCAGCTCAGGAGAGCTTTGAGGGACAGGAGCAGGACTTCAGGAAAAGCTGTAGCTGTCTTGCTGAGCACTTGGATCCTGTGGGAGTTTCAAATCCAGGTCCTGGAAGGAGTTGAAGTTCTGTGCCATGGAGCATTTGCTGTGTGTTGGAGAGGCACTCGAGGGACAGGACCCAGGGAATGGCTCCCACTGCCAGAGGGCAGGGCTGGCTGGGATCTGGGGCAGGAATTGTTCCCTGGCAGGGTGGGCAGGGCTGGGATGGAATTCCCAGAGCAGCTGTGGCTGCCCCTGGATCCCTGGCAGTGCCCAAGGCCAGGCTGGAGCAGCCTGGGACAGTGGGAGTGTCCCTGCCAGGGCAGGGGTGGCACTGGATGGGATTTAAGGCCTCTGCCAGCCCAAACCACTCCACGGTTCTGTGTTCAGTTCAAACCCAGAGCAGAAGGCCCAGGGGAGATGGAGGGCTCAGCTCAGGGGTCTGGGATCAGGAGAATTCCAGCAGAGCTGGAAGACCTGGCTTGGGAAGGATCCTCCTTCAGTACAGGAAGCCTGGGGAACCTCTCAGCACTTTTCGAACAAAATCCAGTGAGAGATGCAAAAGCTGCTTTTGCAAGGATTGCTGATTTTGCTGGGAATATTTCACAGAGCTGCATGAGGGTAAAACTCATCTCTTAAATCCTATTTTTAAGGTTGAAAGCCTCTTCTTTTTTCACCACTTTTTATGGATATGAGGGTTAAATGAGCAGTGATTTGTCTTTACTTTGCCTTTTGCCAGCTTGGAATAGAGCAGTGATTTTCTGGCTGCAGGGGAAGGCTGTTCTTTATCCCCATAATTCCTCCATGTGCAGGGCAGGTTTTGGAGGAAGGGGGGGATCACCAACTTTGCAATCCTGAGTTGTTGGGATGATGTGACTTTTTCCTACTTCTCAAGTTGACATGATTTTTCATTATAAAATCATAGATTTTCCTGACTTTCCTGGTGCAAAGGGAAGGTTTGTTAGGTGATGCCTCAGGTGATGCCACTGGCAGAGCTGGGTGACAGCTTGATAAATCCTTCTGAGGGGTGTGATGTCCCTGTCCATCCCAGGGAGGAGTTAGTGATGGAATATGGTCACCTGGAGAGTGGAGACACTTCACCCCTCACACTGCAGGAGGAGGGCCAGGACAGGGCTCTGTGTTCTCACGAAGATTATTTTTCCCCAGAATGTGAGGATGCTGCACCCCTGAGAGCATCATGCTGTTCTGGGCTTAAATACCCTGAAACAAAACCCAAAAAGTGAATTTACTTATGGCGAGTCAGTGACTGGGAACAAAGAAACCACCAGCTCTGAGACAGCTGCTCTGAACGGTAAGAAAAGCTGTTAAATATGCTCTTTAATGGGCCTGGAAGGGGATGTGGCTGCTGACAGCTCTGGCAGGAGCCGTTTCTGAGGGCACTGAGCTGTGAAACACTCGTGGCTGCTCCCATTTAGCTGCTCTGGAGAAACACGGAGCGAGCAGCTCCCTCTGCAAAGGTCACTCCAAGGCACAAACCCTCCCTGCTGGGGTTGCTGGGCACACACCTGTAGCTGCTGGTGGTGTCCCTTTGAGCCTGAGATCACTCACCACAGGACATTTGGGAGGTTTTAGAGTTCTTGTTTCCAGCTCGAGCACTGAAGGAGAGTCAGGAGCTGTTTGCTGAGGTTTCCAAGGTTGTTTATTCTTTCTTATCTAAGGAATTCTGTCCCTGACCCACAGAGGTTTGTTCAGCAGTTCAGCTGGGGGCACTGCCTGCCCTCTGGGCAGGACTTATCTTTTATACTGTAAATTACATACATGATGTTTACAATTACTTTTCAATACATGACACTCACATTGCACTGTCCAGTTTTCTCCAAACCAGTCCAGAAGTGCCATCCTAACCCAAAAAATGGATGACATGAAGAAGAAAGAAAGACATACCATGCCCAAAATCCTCCATTTTGACTCTGAACTCCTTATTATAAACAATTCTATAAATTCACTTTTCTACCTTCTAACAATCTAATTTATACTCTACTTATTTTTTGTGACTTGTAATTCTTCCTGCAATGATGGTAATTTTTCCCAGGGACTGAAATCCAATCCACAGGGGTCTTGGGCACTGTGCCAAGGCCTCTGAGCCCCCTGCCTGGGTCTCAAGGCATTCAGGGAAGCCAGGGGAATATCCTGAATTCCCACACACACCTGCCCTGCCCTGGGCTGTGCCTGCCTCTCACCACTGCTGTTCCCTGCTCTGCTCCCAGAGCTGCTGCCAGCCCAGCCCTCACTGCCTCTGTGCCCTGGTTGATTTATGGGCACAAATGTCAGTTCTGAATTCCTCAAGAGCTGATAGATTTAACCCTTGTTGGTTGTGGAAATGTGACTTCAAATGGACCAAAACCCCATAAAATGGTGCAAAAAATGGCCCAAAAACTCCTGTAATCTGTACAAAAATACCTAAACTCTGCCAAAATTCCAAGGATTGCTGTGAAAAGCATCAGGGAAAATCCAGGGAAAATTCAGCCTAACAAACCAGAAAAATCCATGAAAATTTGCACTAAGAAACGCAAAAATCCAACAAAACTTAAAATAAAATTGCCCAGAAATAGTCCTAAAATCTACATTGAAACACCCCAAACCGGTCAAAATTCCAGGCATTATTGGGAAAAACATCGGGAAAAATCCCGGAGAAATTCAGCCTTAACAACCCAGGAAAATGCCCAAAAATTCATACTAACAAACACAAAAATCCCCCAGAAATTGCACCAAAAAAAGGCCAGAAAAACTCCTAATTTCTGAACTAAAAAACCAAAAGTGGTCTCAAAACCCAGTGAGTTTCCAGGGATTTCTAAGGAAAAAAAAAATGAAAAAATGGGTGGGCAAAATTTTTGGAGGAAATGCAACTTAAAATGGCCTAAAAACCCCTAAAATGACACAAAAAATGGCCCAAAAACTCCTGTAATCTGTACAAAAATCTACGAAATCTGAGGGGAGATGGATGTGCGGGTTTGATCTGGCCCAGGAAAGCAAAGAGAACCCAAAGAGCAGAGCTAAAATCTTTCTTCAGCCCAGTCTCTGCTGGTCCCTTCTCTCACTGCTCCTCCTGTGCTGTTTCCATCACCCCAACAGCTGGAACACAGGGAGAGTCCAGGCACTGCTGCTGATGCCCTGCAGAGCCTGCAGTGAAGCAGCTCAATTTGGAGGTGATATTAGTGTGGGAGGTGATAGAAAGGTTGGTCTTTATTGGAGGCCTCCAGGGACATGGAAAACATCCACCCCAACAGGGTGAACACACTTGTAAAAGTTTAACAAATCAGCATAATTGACAAAAATCACCAATTGGAGACATAAGAGGTGAGGTAATTTCACCCCTTCTAAATCCTCCCCCCTCAGATATAAACTAAACTGTATTTATAAAAATGGGTCTTGAAGGGCTGATTTTGGGCCTTGGTTCCCAGAAAAACAATAGGGGGCTTTGGAATGTGTTTTGTCTTTCTGCCCAGGGAAAAGGCAGGAAAAGTACTGGGAAAACTGGCCACGGATGCAGCAATAGCTACAGAGCTACCAAGACATGTGTAAAGAATACAGAGAATATAGAAAAGGAAAATGGCAAAAATCATTCAGTACCATGGCTTTTCAGGCACAGAGAGGAAAGACAATTTCCATGGGATGACCTGGAGTTGTAGCAGGATGGATGCTGCAGAGCCCAGGCAAAAAACCAGGAATGTTTTCAGCTGGGTTCAGGAGGAGTCCGTGGATTTAATGGCTCCTGAGATGGGCTGCAAAATAAAATTCTGTGTAGCTTAACGGCTGTGGCCAAGCTGAAGGTATCCCAGTGGAGGCATTGAGAATCATTTTCTCTTGGACTAGTTTCATTCCACTTTTTCTTAGTCAATTAACACAGGCTCCCCCATTGATGTGAAGCAGGAGGAGCCTGGCGGGCCCCTCTGCTTGCCCAGAGATGATCGGGAGCAAACGGTGCCGTTCATCATCTTCCAAAGGGCTCCAGATGCTTCCAAACCCAGAGCAGCGGCTGCTGCTTTGGTTTTTAAATGATTACATGCAATTTTAGAGCCATTTACAGTGTAATTAGGGCGAGTTAATTAATGCTTTCCATGTCAAACTGGTTTTATGCTTTGGATCTGGTGCTGACTGGGGGGGTTGAGTCCAGGAGCTGTTCTGCAGGGGCAATGGGCACCTTCAGTGAAGCCAGGGTGAAGCCAAGCCCTGCCAGAAAGGCCCCACTCAGGCCTGCTGTTCTGCAAAAATGGGGTTTGATAGCTTTTAATTATTCCACTTAATTTCTGGAGAAAATGTGATACGATGACTCCTCCTTCTGACATGTATCCATGGAAGAGCTTTCCTTGTTTTATTGGGAATAGCAACGCTGAGTTTTGTTCCAACAACAGCCTTGATGGGCAAAAATCTTCACACCTTTTCTGGTGACTCAAGAAAGATCTGCTGCACATTTCTTTGGATGTGATTTTCCTCAGTGAGGTTCCCTTCCTGTGCTGGTTTATTTAATGCAGTAACTCCAGTCTGGTCTGTGGTTCTGAGAAACTTTGTCAGGCTGGGCTGGATAAAACCCAGTTGAACCCTCAGGGCTGGTTTGGGCTGTGTGGCACAGACAGAGCACAGTTCCACATCCAGCAGCTCCACGTGGGGCTGTTCCCCTGAAAATGTGCAATCTCCCAAAGCAGGGAGGAGGCTGAAGCAGCCTCTGGTGGCAGAGCCTGTCCCGTGCCTCAGCAGCCATGCATGCCCTGGCATCTGCAGCAATGCATTCTACTCACCTGCATCTCAATGCAAGCAGCAACACCTGGCAGGTTTTGGTGCCTATAAGGGAATTTATTTCACTTTGAGACACTTTTTCTATGCTCATTCTGTAGATTTGGTCCAAGCCCAGCTCTGGCTGGCTGTGAGCTTTAGTGCCACCCTCCCAGCAGTGACAACAGGCTGCAGCAGCATTCCAGCCTCAGCACCCCCTGAATCCTGGCTCTCCCCCTCTCCCTACCTAGCCTTCCCTCAGCCAATGAGCCCTGCACCTTCACAGGCTCACAGGTGAAGGTGAATACTGGGGATCTTTCCCCACTCATTTGCCCAGCAATTAGCAGTGATGAATAAAGTCAGCAAAGGCCCATCCTGTCCCCACACGTCTCCCGTGGCTCCACAAACTGCTGGAATCCATCACCTGGAGCAGATTATTGGGACATTTAGCAGAGGAGCAGATGTAGCTGGAGGAGTCACACCAGGCACATCCCATCTCCTCAGAGCCACACCAGGTGCATCCCATTCCTCAGAGCCACACCAGGTGCACCCCATCTCCTCAGAGTCACACCAGGTGCATCCCATCTCCTCAGAGTCACACCAGGTGCATCCCATCTCCTCAGAGCCACACCAGGTGCATCCCATCTCCTCAGAGTCACACCAGGTGCAGGTGCATCCCATCTCCTCAGAGTCACACCAGGTCAGAGCCACACCAGGTGCATCCCATCTCCTCAGAGCCACACCAGGTGCATCCCATCTCCTCAGAGCCACACCAGGTGCATCCCATCTCCTCAGAGCCACACCAGGTGCATCCCATCTCCTCAGAGCCACACCCATCCCATCTCCTCAGAGTCACACCAGGTGCACCCCATCTCCTCAGAGCCACACCAGGCACATCCCATCTCCTCAGAGTCACACCAGGTGCATCCCATCTCCTCAGAGTCACACCAGGTGCATCCCATCTCCTCAGAGTCACACCAGGTGCATCCCATCTCCTCAGAGTCAGCCACACTCAGAGCCACACCAGGTGCATCCCATCTCCTCAGAGTCACACCAGGTGCATCCCATCTCCTCAGAGTCACACCAGGTGCATCCCATCTCCTCAGAGTCATCCCAGGTGCATCCCATCTCCTCAGAGCCACACCAGGTGCATCCCATCTCCTCAGAGTCACACCAGGTGCACCCCATCTCCTCAGAGTCACACCAGGTGCACCCCATCTCCTCAGAGTCACACCAGGTGCATCCCATCTCCTCAGAGCCATCCCCAGGTGCATCCCATCTCCTCAGAGCCACACCAGGCACATCCCATCTCCTCAGAGCCACACCAGGCACATCCCATCTCCTCAGAGCCACACCAGGCACATCCCATCTCCTCAGAGTCACACCAGGTGCATCCCATCTCCCCAGGATCATCCCAGAACTGGTGATGCTACAGCCCCAGTGCAGGTGGGGCTCCCCTGTGCCCAGGAAGTGTGGACACTGCTGAAGGCTCATAGAGAAACCTAATCCATTTTTTCCCAGGCTGTTGACTTTTCTCAGCTCCAGCCTGGATCTTTCCCAAGCTGGGGCTCTTCCTCAGAGACAAAACAAAGGAAGGAAGAAAGAAAACACAGACAGACATCTGGTGCTGACCACTGAGTTGTGTGAGTGTCTTGGGATATTTTGCAGAAAGCATGTTTTCAAAGAGGTGTTGCCTGCTTTGACCAATGAGTCTTTTCTACTTTGTTTTTCACCATCTCCATTATATAAATGCCGTGGCTTTTTGATAAATCACTCTTTCTTACTGCCTAGAAAGAGTTTGTTGCTGTGTTCTTTTGCCACTTCCTAGCCTTACAGCTGCACTGGGAATTTCCAGAGCACTTCCTTGTCACTGTAACATTCCCAAGTGCAGGTTCCAGCACCAGTGACTGTCCCTGGAGCACAAGGATGGTGCTGAAACAGGGGGATTCCTATGGTGACGCTCCCAAAAGAGGTTTGCCCTCAGTGTTTGGGCAGTTGCCTGCTCAGAACTCAGGATTTGAGCCCCCTGGCAACATCCAGGGAAAAGCAGCAGCTTAAGAATCCCCCAGGCAGGAGGAATGCCGGGTCTGGTGGTGTGGGGAGGATCTCAGGATGTTTGGGTGTTGCTCTGATTTTGTGGCCACCCAAACACCCCTGGTGTGACAGCTGAAGAACCTCCCTGAGAACTGAATCACTGAACTGCTCTGAGAGCTGAGGCCAGGCTGGGGAGGAGCTCAGAGGCTGCAATTTGGGATTTAGCAGCTGCTGTGGAAGGACTCAGCTCAGCTGAGCTGAGGCACCAGCACCGTGGTGGAAAAGGGGTGTCTGAGCTGGTCCTGAAGCAACAAATCCTGCAACAAATCCTGCAACAAATCCAGCAGTTCTTTCAGCCTGTGCTGCAGATGAGCTGCTCATCCTCAGGAGCACCACCAGCCCAGCCTGGACTTGCCAAGCTGGAAGCTGCAGGGCTGAGAGAAGGGGACTGAGCACAGGGAACTGGGGAACAGCAGCGCCTGCGGGTTCAGCTGACAGGAGCCCAGCACTGCCATTAACAATCCTGCTGAAGGGAGGAGTGGGATCAAACAGTCATTAGCTGAATTGGGCAGCACATGCAGGATGAGAGCCCAGGCAGTTTTTAGTAGGTCAGCTATCTATTTAAAGTAATTTGAATTATCTCAGGATAATTGAAATCCAGTGTTCATTCATTACTCTGGCTTTCAGGTCTTAAATGATTATATCCATAGCTCTGCCTCACATTTATCTGGTGGCCTCGGAGCCCTTCAGCTTTGCTGTCTGGAGCAGGTCACGGTATTATTTCCCTTCAAATTACACCGTGTGGAGTCCCAGGTTCTCCAGAGGCAATTGGCTTGGCTGGGTGACAGCTGGAAGGGGAGCAATTGCCTCAGCCTTGTCTGGGGCTGGTTGTGCTCAGCCCTGCAGCCTCTCTCTCCTGCTTCAGGGACAGAGCCCTGCCCTGCTGCTCTGCTTCCCCAGGAAACACAGCCCTCCCTGCTGGGGTTTTCATTCCCAGCACGAGGCACCATCAGCAGGGGCAAATGGGCAGGGCTGGAATGTTTGTGGTGTTGGTCACTGGGGCACAAGTCCTGGCACTCTGCACCTGGAGGTTTTATTTCTCTGATGAGAGGAATGAAAGCAGTCACCATTTGATTTATTCCACAGCAGGTGATTTGTGCCATCCCCCTCTCCACAGGGCTGCAGGAACAGGGGCAGGGACATGGCAGCAGCAGCCAGGAGGGAGAAGATGCTTTAGTTTCAATTTGTCTCACAGTTTATGGAGAGGGAGGGGAAACACTTTCAAAAATTGATAGAGAGAGAGATTCTCTTTTCTTCACTTTATTACATGAGCCTGTGCCATCAGGGGAATCTGTCACTTGGGCCATCCCTCTCCTTGTCACCCACAGCAAGGCTGGGAGGGGAGGAGGCAGCTGGGTGTGCAGGCTGAGCTGCTGCTGCCTCAGGCCTCCCATGGGCCTTGCACTCCTCTCTCTCCTGTTTTTTTCTTTTTTTGTTGGGTTTTTGGGGGTTTTGGGGTGGGTTTTTTTGGCTTTTTGTTGTTGTTTTTTGTTGTGTTTTTTTGTTTGTTTGTTTTTTGTTTATTTGAGTTTGTTTGGTTCTCTTTTCCTGGAAGAGAAACTAGATAAAATGTTTTATTTGAATTTCTGCAGATGGAGATGGTGTAACTCGGCCAAAATCTGTCACTGACTCCTGCAATGCCACAGAGATCTGGTGCTGCAGCAGTCTTCCTGACAGGCAGGACAGTGCAGGGGGATTTTATTCCTGAGCTGGAGCAGCCCCTGGTATTCCTGAGGCTGGGGAAGAGTCCATTCCTCACAGGTTTCGCTGGAGCTGATCCAGAACACCAGAGCAGTTTGTCCTCAGGTCCAGGGGTTCCTCAGCAACATGAGGAGATATCAACCATTGCTACTTTTTCTTCCTTCAGGGATGAGAGACACAGATTATTTACCTGTATCTGTATCTATATGAGTGTTGATAATTGTTGTATCAGCTGCAGGGTCCCCATCACCAGTTCATGAGCTGTTATCCTGACTGGGCAGGTAGTTTAAACACACTATCTCTAAAAAACTTATGTCTAACTTTACTATTAACAAAGACTATATCCATATAGAAATGCTATTTTAACATCATACATACAGCATTTATCCCAATACCTGCAAAGAGCCAACAACATGTCATGCATTTATAACTATATCTATATCTATAGTTTGTGTTAGGCCCAAACCTGGACTCATCCTGAGTTTAAAGCATGTCTGAAAATCCAGGGCAGGGTGCAGGGAGCCTGTGCTGTCCCCAGGTGTCTGTCTGTGGTGTGGGTTTGTGCCTGAACTCAGTGTCCAGATTCCCCTTAGAGGACAGGAATGGGATAAAGCCAAGGACAGAAAGCATAGCTGAGAAAATGCCATCTGATGGAACTTTTGAGACTTCCCAGACCTCCCTTTCCTCTCCTCAGGTCTTTCCACCTTGCTAAATTCTTGTGTTAAAGCTGAAATGTGACAGAGGAGATGGTTTCTGTGTTGATGAAGGGATGGACTGGGCAGGAAGGAGTGGGAGGTGTCCTGCAGTGTCAGAGTGGGCAGTTCCCCACTGGGTCCCAAGGACAGGCTGAGACACAGCCCAGGATTTTTGCTGGGGTTTGGGTCTGGTTCTTTGGTTTGTTTTGGCTTTTTTTAGTATAATATTTAATAAGGACTCCAAAATCCCAGACAGAAAAGGGTTGTTGGTTTGTTTGTTTTTTGGTTTATTTTTTTCCCTGCTATTGCACAAGAAATCAGAAGATTCATCCTTGAGGCTGTTGAGTTCATTTTTCCAGCTGTTGGGAATATTTCTGTTTATGGGAAGCTTGAATCACGTGGCAGTGTTGTGAAATGTCCGTGTCCCTCTGCTCTCCCACACTTTATCCATCCTCACAGAATCCCAGACTGGTTTGTGTTGGGAAGGACCTGAAATCCCATCCAGTGTCACCCCAGGGACGCTCCCACTGTCCCAGGCTGCTCCAGCCCCAATGTCCAGCCTGGCCTTGGGCACTGCCAGGGATCCAGGGGCAGCCACAGCTGCTCTGGGAATTCCATCCCAGCCCTGCCCACCCTGCCAGGGAACAATTCCTGCCCAAGATCCCAGCCAGCCCTGCCCTCTGGCAGTGGGAGCCATTCCCTGGGTCCTGTCCCTCCGTGCCTTGTCCCCAGTCCCTCTGCAGCTCTCCTGGAGCCCCTTCAGGCCCTGCAAGGGGCTCTGAGCTCTCCTGGAGCCTTCTCCTCTCCAGGGAGCACCCCCAGCTCTCCCAGCCTTCCTCAAACAGCAGCACCATCTCCCAGAGCCTTGCTCTCCCTGCCTGTCTACATTTCCCACTTTTGTAGCAAGCAGAAGTGAAAAGCAGAGTGGGAAGTGTTTGAAGTGAGGGTTGCAACTCCCAAGCGATTCTGGTGTGGGATGTGAGCCCCTCTCCTGCCCTCTGCCCCGTGGCTGTGACACCCTGGCATCTCCATGGTGACCTGGAGGCAGCCACACACAACAGAATCCTCATCAGCTGGGCAGGCAGGGCTCAGATCCAACTTTTCTCCATGGCAAACAAAAATGAAGCACATCAAAACCAACTTTCATTCCGGAATAAAGGGAAAACTGGTTGATTTGGGTTGGTTTTTTTTTTCCACTATTGATCTGGGGCGATGAAAAGCAAAGGATATTGTGGGGGTTCGTGTCACTGTGGTAATGACATCCACATCCACTCAGAGATATCGAGCCTTGCTGAAGGATTTCTGTGCTTCATCACGGAGCTCCCAGTGCCCAGGGCTCGTCCAGGGGCCTGAGCAGCCTTTGAAAGGCAGATTATCTCCAGGACTGCAGCAAGCTGTGGAATTCAGGAGGCAATTATTTTGATATGTAAATGAAGCCATGGAAGGGGAAAGGTATCAGTTCTAAAATGCGATCAAGGCCAAAGATAAAAGAGGTTTCTCATCTACTCTCTAATAATTGTTATTTAAACGGTGCCCTTGGCATGGGATCCCTGGCTGTTTCCTTAACAAAGTGCAGGAAAAGCCACTTGTGCCACCCCCCTAAAGCAGGGAGGAAGGTCGTGTAATTCACTCTGCAATGGCAAAAAGATGGTGGTGAAATCTCTGTTGAGTGCTCTTAATGGCTCCACGGATTATTAATGAGCTACAGAGCTTCTCCAACCCAATTCCTCAGGTTTAAATCCAGGCCCTGGCAGCAGCTGGAAAAAAACCCAAGGAAAAGGAGTTGGTATTCTGAGCCCAGCTCCTGGAAGATGAAAAGCTGCACAAGAGTTGGCACTAATTAGGGCTGGGTTGGCCCCAAACTCTGAAATTCCAGAGCCAGAAGGGGCCAGGGAGTGAATTCCAGCTGTGCTGGGTAGGTCTGTCTGCACAGGGGTGGGGGCCCAGCCCTGCCCTCACCTGAGCATCACCCTGGTCTCACCTGAGCATCACCCTGATCTCACCTGAGCATCACCCTGGTCTCACCTGTGCCCTCACCTGAGCATCATCCTGGTCTCACCTGAGCATCATCCTGGTCTCACCTGTGCCCTCACCTGAGCATCATCCTGGTCTCACCTGAGCATCACCCTGGTCTCACCTGTGCCCTCACCTGAGCATCATCCTGATCTCACCTGTGACCTCACCTGTGCATCACCCTGGTGTTTCTCACCTGTTCAACATCCTGATCTCACCTGACCATCACCCTGGTCCCACCTGTGCCTCCCCCTGGTGCTCAGCATCCCTCTCTGTGTCCCATCCAGAGCCCCCTCTGCCACCCCCCTCAGAGCAGCACTGCCTGGTGCTGTCAGTGACTGGGGAAGGCTGGGAAAAGGAGCCTGGGCACAGCAGGAAGGGAGCTGGAGCAGGATTCAGCCCCTGAGCCTGTGCTCTCCTGTCCTACCTGTGCCCCAGCAGCTGCAAACCCACCTGGAAACCCCTGCAAGGGCCATTCCCATGCTCAGGAATACTTGGGAGATCCCCTGGGGTGTCCTGGATCCTGTTCTGGGAGATATCCCAGCAGTGACTCCTTGATGGTGTGAAAAATAATTTGGAAGAGGAATAAAGTTCAGTCTTGTACAGGGAATTTATTTTGCCAGTGGTACTGAATCCCTGAATCCCTGCATCCCTGCATCCCTGTGGATGTGCTCATGGGATGTGCATCCCTGGCTCAGGCTGGAGGGACACCAGGATGGATCTGCAGCACTGGGACCCCTCAGGTGCTCCAGCCCCCCCTCGGGGGTCCCTGTGTGTCCCCAGGCTCTGTCACACAGCTCTGCTGGAAGAGGAGCAGACAGAGCCCTGAGCACTGGAGAGGGATCCAAGGATCCCAGTCCTGCTGGGAAAGGCTGGAGTGTGGGAGCATCCTCTAATTGGCCACTCTGCCCCTGTGCTAATGCTGCCTTTCCTTGGAGCCTTTTATCTGTGAGCAGTGATCATTATCTGTAAAATCAATCAATCCATCCAAGCCTTCTCTAAAAGCTGCTGCCCCTGCTCCTGCCCGGGCAGTGCAGCCACTCAGGGCCAGCAGCTCTGCATTAGTGCAGCAGATTGTCCCAGCTCTTCTTTCTCCATTAATCTGCTTTAATCCACCCAGGGCTTGCAGGATTCCCAATTAATGGTCCTTCAATAATTGCCTCGTTTGCAGAGAGGCAGAATCTCAGTGCAGGCTCACATGGCTGGGCTTGGATCCCGGCTGGGGGAGAAGGGGAACGATGGCCAGGGCAGGGCAAATCCCTTGGACAAGGGGAGCTCCTGGCTGGCCAAGGCACACCAGTGTCACTCAGAAGTCAAAGGCAGGCTCCTGGGAGGGCCTGGGATTTGTTGGGAAACCACAGTGTCCATCAGCACTTGCAGGTTCTTCCAACTTGACCTTTATTTTGTGGAGCTTTCTGCAGTGGGCACCTCACCCTGCTTAACTGAGGCCTCCCCAAGTGAAATATCTTCTGGAGCCCTTTACAGAGTGTGGAAAGGAGCAGGCAAGGCCTGATCCACACCTTGGAAATGGATCCTGGCTGGGAGGGCTGGGAGGTGACTCTGGGACAGCAGAGCTCACCTGCACTGAGTCCTGCACTCCATGGGCACCAGCTCAGTGAGCTGGGGCTGTGCCCACGGGGATCTCCCTGGGCAGGGAGCTCCTGCAGGGTGAGCTCTTTGTGCAGGGCAGCAGCAGCAGGGCATGGGATTCAGCAGCCCTGGGTATTTCTCACTGCCACTTTAATTCCACTCAAGTTTATCCTGGGTTCCTGTGATTTTATGATCTGGCTTGCAGGCTAAGGGTTTTTTTCTCTTTTGCCTCAGTCCAGACCTCCTGGTCTCACCTGTAAATGTGCAGCTCTTCCCTCCCAGCCTCTCCTTTGGGGTTTGCACAGGTCAGTGGAGCATTAAAAAATATAAATACAGCTGTGATATTGGGATTTTGGGAAGCTCCATCCTGGCTGGGAATGAGGAGCTGAAGGTAGGATCAGCTCCAGGGCTGGAGACCCCATCTGGGTCTGTGCTCTGGTGAAGTTTAGGGCAGGCTGAACTCAGGATGAATTTTGGATTGAGCAGCTTTGAAAGCTAATGGGATCCAGGATGGGATCCAGGGTAGAGCCAGGATAACACAGAGCAATGCAGCCATGGAGAGTTGAGCAAGGCTCTGTTAGTGCCATAAAAGCATCTTAAATAAAATAAATGTTTTGGGTTTTTTTGTTTTGTTTTGTTTTTTGAAGCCCTGGAAGGAAAGATTTGCTTTGCTTTGCTTCAGAAGGGAAGGGAAAGAGAGCAGATTTTCCTGCTGTTGTCCCAAAGATCCAGGCTGGCTGTGCTCTTTCCAAACCTCAGTTCCCCCTTTTTTCAGCACTTTGTTGTGTCTGTTTAGACTAAAAGATCCCCAGAGCAGAGACAGAGGGGGCTGGAAGGGGCAGAGGTGCTCTAGCTGGGGGTGGGGAAATGGCTCTGAACTCAATCCATCCAACTTGCAGGGCCTGAAGGGGCTCCAGGAGAGCTGCAGAGGGACTGGGGACAAGGCACGGAGGGACAGGACCCAGGGAATGGCTCCCACTGCCAGAGGGCAGGGCTGGCTGGGATCTTGGGCAGGAATTGTTCCCCGGCAGGGTGGGCAGGGCTGGGATGGAATTCCCAGAGCAGCTGTGGCTGCCCCTGGATCCCTGGCAGTGCCCAAGGCCAGGCTGGACACTGGGGCTGGAGCAGCCTGGGACAGTGGGAGGTGTCCCCGCCATGGCAGGGGTGACACTGGATGGGGTTTAAGGTCCTTTCCATCCCAAACCAGTCTGGGATTCCCTGATCTCAGCTGTGCTGCTCCCAGCCTGTTCTCCTGGGAATGGTTCCCTGTTTCCCTCAGAGCTATCCCAGCCACCAGCTCCAAAATCAACCCCAAGGCACAGCATTCATCTCATTTGGAGCAATTACCACCCAAAAATGGCAAATAATGCTCAGGGGAAGTAGAGAGGGAGCACTGTCTATAATTAAAAATAACGCCTGGGTGAGTGCCTGAGGCTGTGCTGGAAAGAATCCCTTTCCCTGCCTCTGCAGGTGCCAGGCAGGATTGCAAAGGGCAAAGATCCCCAGCCGTGGAATGACTACCTGGAGAGATGCTTTGGTTCCTGTTTCATCCCACAGTGACAATTTCCTACCCCTGCTCTCACCAGTTGCTCACTCAGGCACCTTTGGGCTGGGGAAATTCCTGAAATTCCTGGGGAATTGGGAAAATGGGCAGAGCAGAGAAGGAGCATCAGGTGGTTGCCTTGGCTCTGGCAGTGAGTGCAGAATGCTGGGTCCGGTCCTCGCCATCTGCACCAATAATCAAGGCTTCATTAGAAACCCGGATTTGTTGTAAATTAGAACATGTAATTAGAAAATGTGTCTGCTAATTGAGTCCCTTTGATGTAGGCTTCAAGATGTGTTACTGATCCCACACAGAGCGGGTTTTTAATGCCTTTTATTTATACACATTTCCCCCATTTATTGTTATTTGCAGCTCAAACTCTTTGCTGATCAGAAATATTCGAAATTCATCGTGTAAAGAGCAGTGTCATTGGGGCTATTTATAAACACGGAGCTGGCACAAAATGCCATTCAGCAAATTCCTTTTTATAGGTTGCTTCTCTCCACACCCCCCTCCCTGCTCCTTTTTTCCCTTTCCTTTATGTTTCCAACTACAAAACAAGAAGTTTCTATTTTCGCCGGAGCCGGAGCGTTCCGAGGCAGCGAGCTGCAGTAGGTGGCACTCCTCCCTCTCCCTCAGCTCCACCAGGATTTTGCCTTCCTGGAGCTGCTGCCTCTCAGGAGTGTTGGGAATGTGATGCCCTGAGCTCCTGTGCTCGCCCAGCATCCCTCAGCACCCTCTGAGAAGTCCAAGGTGTAAAACCAGGTGTGTGGCTCCTTCCTGGCTGGAGTGATGTCACCTGAGCTCCCTGCAGGTTTAATTGGAGCTGGTGGCCTTTGATCCTGGCCCAGGAAGGCACCACATGCTCAGCTCAGGTGGGAAGTGGCCTCACCAAGCTCTGTCTGGGCTATTCCTGCTCCTGCCAAAGGGGTTGGAGCTTCTCAAGGAAGAGAGCACTGCAGAAAGGAAAAAAAAAAATCTTATTACCCTTATGTAAGCTGAAGGAATTAATTAAATAAATGCACAAAAATATCCTCTGAGGAAAACAGAACAGCCAGCCCAGAACTCAATTTCCTGAAATCTGCTCCAGCACCAAATGGGGCCTTTCCAAGGCTTTACTCCTTGTAGGAAACATCCCCAGAGAGGGGAGAGGGAGAAAGTTTAACCCCTGAGGCTCTACTCTCCCTGTTGGAGTGGCAGCTTCATACTCTGGATTCCTGGACATGAAGGGATGAAGGGATGAAGGGATGAAGGGATGAAGGGATGAAGGAGCCCCAAAGAGATTTTGCAGAGGGAAGTTGGTTCAGCAGGAGAGATTGACCCCCAACCTCTGCCTGCTCCTGAGAGCAAAGCAAAGGTTTTCCTGGGATTGCTCCGTGGGACCAATGAGGAGCTGAAGGGAGCACCAGGATCATCCCAGCCTGCTGCACCAATGGAACCCAAAGAGCTTCTCCTTGTCCCTGGGAGCAAGGGATTGCTGTCCTGGGTGTTTGCCCATCCCTGGAGCTGGAGAGCATCTCCAGCAGTGAGCAGGAGCCTCTCTGGAGGAGCACAGTGGGAATGATGATCCTGCCCTGCAGGATCCCAGGATCAGAGATCACCTCCCTGTCCCCTGAGAGGCCTCAAACCCAGCTCAGCCCTGCAGGATTGCCTCAGCATTTAGGCCCCAGTGAGGGAAATGCTGCTGTTCCCAAACCCCAGTGTGCCACCAGGCTGGGATCAGGAATCAGGAATCAGGAATCAGGAAAGATGCACATTGCTGGAGGCACAGGAGCACAGCAGAGGAGTTTAGTGCTCCTAATAAAAAAATCTAATTCCCCTAATCTGGAGGAAACACTAAAAGCTACATGCTACCAATTATATCCTTCTAGTTTTAATTTACAGCAATCAGTTATAATGGATGAAATTAATTCTCAGTTTAATTCTGTTGGCTGTGTGCTTAGCATCCCGGTTTTCCATCTCCCCTTTTCCCAGCTGGAAATTAGCTGCATCCAGCTTCAGTGGTGCTGCTCAGGGAGGAACATTGGCCCTAATTGTTTACAACCATCCCAGCCTTCAGTGTAATTCCCCATTTGCTGCAGCTTAGGGGGGTTGACTCACATTAGTTCTGCCTTCCTGTTCAAACCCAAGGTTTTAGCATTAAAATGATGAACATCAACATCTGCATCTTCCATCCATGGATCCCTGGGTCCATCTCTGAGCCTGGGCTCTCTCTGGCTGTAGAGAGGCCTGTGGGGTTCTCCTGAGTTACCCCAGTTAAATTAAAACTTAAAGAGTCTAGAGCTGGTCAGAAACCCTGCACAGAGTGAGGAGCACAGCTCACCTCATCCCTCTGATGGCTCCTTTTCATCTCTGATGGCTCTCCCCTCATCTCTGAGGGTTCCCCTTCACCCTTCTCATGGTTCCTCTTGACCTCTGATGGTTCCCGTTCAACCCTCTGATGGTTTCTCTTCACCTCTGATGGTTCATCTTTGTTTTTCTGATTGCCCATCTTCATCCCTCTGATCATTCATCTTCATCCCATTGATGGTTCCTCTTCATCTCTGAGGGTTCACCTCATCCCTCTGGGGATTCATCTTTATCTCTGATGGTTTTCCTTCACCCCTGAAGGTTTTCCTTCACCCCTGAAGGTTCTCCTTCACCCCTCTGATGGTTCACTTTCATCTTCCAGCTCAGCTGGAGATGAGCACGGTGAGGATGGTGCCATGGAGGCTGTGAGGATGAGGAGGGCCTGGAGCATCTCCCTGCTCAGGGAAGGCTGAAGGAGCTCCATGGTCTTGGTTGGTCCCTTCCAGCTCAGGAAATTCTGTGATTCCAAACCCACAGCACTGGCTCGGAGCTCGGACAGATCCTGTTCCCTGAGCACTTGTGGACATGCAAGCATTGGCTGGATTCATCCCCATTTCCCCAGGATCTTGTCATTGCAGAGAACTGGAGCAAAGTTCAGGCAGAGTCAGAGTGCTGGTATTTTTACACGCAGCCCCTCCCTCGCTCTGTTTGACACCGCTTTTCCTTTGGAAAGGGTATTTTTGCCTGGCAAGTGCTAACGGATTACATCAGCCCAGGGCCAGCCCGACACCCAGCCAGAGCTGGTGTGTGGGGCTCGTGTTCTCTGCAGCACTGAATGAAAGCAGTGTGAAATGTGAGAGCTGCCAGCCCCACTGCTCTGTCAGCTCCAACCCAGCGCTGCGTGCACAGGCCGTGCCCCCATGGCTGTCACCAGCGCTCTGCCTGAGCCACAGGGACCAGGAACCCTCCTCCTCCTCCTCTGGAATGCCCCGAGACCAACCCAGCTGCTTTTATCTGCCCGAGTGACTGAGCTGCTTTTCCTCTGGTGAGGATGCAAATATCCTCACTGGGCTCACGGAGCTCTGGAGCTGATCCACGGCGCTTTCAAGTGGTGCCACAGACAGTGGGAATGGATGGAACCTTTTAATCCCCACAGCAAAATGCCAGACACATTTGGTTTTAGTGCCTGGATTATGCACTGGCTCCCCACAAGAAGCCCAGGTGTGGAGCCAGCCTCAAACCTCCCTTCTTTTTTTTTTGCCCCACTTCCCAACTCAGGTTGGTGGCATGGGAAACCCTCTGGAATGGGGCTGTCACTGTGCAGACCTTCGTGTGGAATGAATGGTTAATGGGTGCAGTGCAGATGTAATGAGGGAGTTATAAGAGCTTTATTTATGGGCTCCACATTAAAGTGATATCACAGCATTAAATCTTCCCCCCATTAGTGCTGGAGTGGAGTGAGGCAATCACAGAAAATCTCCCCATCAGTCTCTGAAGAGTCAGGAAAGATGCTGGAGGTGCATCCCTCGCCCAGGCTGGGCTGGGACAGGCAGCCAGCGCTGTCCTAGAGCTCCAGGGGGTGCCTTTGGAGAGATCCTTGATTCTCTCTGACCCCACAGAGGTCACCCCACACCTTCCCCTCCTCTCTGGCACTTTCCCAGCACTTTGCATGCCTCCACTCAGGGTCTGGCCCCCCTCACCCAGGGAAAGGCACTTGTAGTGGGGAACTGAGCTGCTCAGAGCACCAGGGGACATTTCTGAGCTGAGACCTTCCGAAAGGGAGAAAAGGGCAGATTTGGTGTTGTGGAAATGTTTCTGTTTTCCCTGGGCTTGGTCTGTATGTGCTCTCCATGAGGAAGGTGACAGCAGCCTCCCCTCAGCTGAGGTGCCTCATGGCAACAGGGATCACTTTGGGAAGTGAAGTAATCCCTGGCTTTGGAATTCCTTTCCAGAAACTGGAATTCCTTAAACCCTATCAGACCTAGGGGTGAATGAGAAGGACCACTTCATTTGTTTACTGCCACACATCAGTGATGGCTTTTATTAAACTCAAAGCAGAAATCCTTTCCATCTTCTATTTGCCAAAAAGTTCTAAAAGTCCTTTGTGGTTCAGTTTTCCCATGTTTTTTTCAGAGCTGTCAACAGAAAGCAAAGATCATGAGCCCTGTAACTCCAGAGGTTCCATGCAGAGTTTGCTTTCTGCTAAAGGCCTCTTCAAATATTCATTTGAAATTAATGGGGGAATGGATTTCCGTGATGTGATGTGAGACAATAAACCCAGATGTTCACTCTGCAGCAGCGAATTCGCTGCAGGGATGTAAATCCCGGAGTTCATTTCGGCTGCATTTCCTCCTCAGAGCTGCAGGGACAGTTTGCTGTGGCTGTTTCATTCAACTCCTCTTGTACTTGGGAAGCAGAAATGAACTGTTCCGATCTGAAAGCAGATGGAAAAGAGGCTGGAAAGGGACTTTGGACAAGGGGAATGGCTTCCACTGCCAGAGGGCAGAGATGGATGGATGGATGGATGGATGGATGGATGGATGGATGATGGATGGATGGATGGATGATGGATGGATGGATGGATGGATGGATGGATGGATGATGGATGGATGGATGGATGGATGGATGGATGATGGATGGATGGATGGATGGATGGATGGATGGATGGATGAATGGATGGATGGATGATGGATGGATGATGGATGGATGATGGATGGATGGATGATGGATGGATGGATGATGGATGGATGGATGGATGGATGGATGGATGGGATCTTGGGCAGGAATTGTTCCCTGGCAGGGCAGGCAGGGCTGGGATGGAATTCCCAGAGCAGCTGTGGCTGCCCCTGGATCCCTGGCAGTGCCCAAGGCCAGGCTGGACACCGGGGCTGGGAGCAGCCTGGGACACTGGGAGGTGTCCCTGGGGGTGGAATGAGCTTTAAGGGTCCTTCCATCCCAAACCATTCCAGGATTCTGTGATGGGTTGGAGCTTCTTTGCTGTGCAGGTGGGGAACTGAGGCATGTCCTGGAGCTGAGCCCTGCCCGCTCTCCCTGTGCCCTGCAGAGCCACGGAAGGTTTTTCCAGAGGCTGCAGGGGAGCTGTGCATCCCCTCTCTGTCCCTCGCTGCCGAGCTCAGCCCTGAGTGTCACAGGCACGCACTGATTGTCACCTCCGTGCGCGGGGCAGGGCAGGGACAGCAGGGCTGGGTCAGGAGCAGCTCAGGAGGGGCAGAGGAGAGGCAAAGGCTCGGCTGCACTCGCAGGGACACAAAGCGTGACACGGAATTAGCGGGGATTATGCGGCCCCCGACAGAAGGACACTAATCGCCCTCTCCCACATCAAAGCCTCTCATCAGCGCCTGAGTGCTTTAAGCGTGAGCGCTGTAGCGAGATCAGCGCGGCCGTGGCTCAGTGCCAGGCAGGGGAGGAGATGCCCCAGAACAGCCCCGGCTCCCTCTGCCCAGAGCGCAGCAGCAGCGCCCGTCCCGGGACAGGGCTGGGGAATGCAGCTGGAACGGCTGGGAACGGCTGGGAACGGCTGGGAACGACTGGAAACGGCTGGGAACGACTGGGAACGGCTGGGAACGGCTGGGAACTGCTGGGAACGGCTGGGAATGACTGGGAACGGCTGGGAACGGCTGGGAATGACTGGGAACGGCTGGGAACGGCTGGGAACGACTGGGAACGGCTGGGAATGACTGGGAACGGCTGGGAACGGCTGGGAATGGCTGGGAATGACTGGGAACGGCTGGGAACGGCTGGGAACGGCTGGGAACGGCTGGGAATGACTGGGAACGGCTGGGAACGGCTGGGAACGGCTGGGAACGGCTGGGAATGACTGGGAACAGCTGGGAATGACTGGGAACGGCTGGGAACGGTGAACTCTGTCCCCCCCAGCCCTGAGCAGAGCCGAGACATCTCCTGACTGGTGGTGGAGGCAGAGCCCTGGTTCTGGGCACAGCCTGGCAGGATCAGGTAGTTCTGAGATGATTTGATGGAGTAAAAACTCCCATTTTTTTTGCTGCAAAACACCGAGTGCCTGATTGAAATCTCAAGCAAACCCATCCCTCTCCTGCTAAGTGGCTTGTGCTTGCTGGTTGTGCTCAGGAAGAGTTTGATGTGTCCCCTTGGAAAGTGCTAAAATGAAACTTTTCCATTTTCCAGCCTGCAGCAACCTTGCTTAGAATTCACCATTATTTTTATGATCACTTTTGAAAGTGCTCATGCTGGAAGTAAAACTTTCCCTTGAGTATGCAATTACATTTTTTCTTCCAATTTCCCAAAGAAAAAGTTGGTGTGGGTTTTTTTTTTTTTTAACCCTAGATTAACAGAAACTTTGATTTTGTATTTTAAATTATGCAGCATTACCAAAGAGCCTTGAAACCAATTATTCAAACAGGTCTCTGCCTTCTCCTATGCTAAGGGACAAATTCTGCCCTTGCAGGGAAGAGCAGCTCCTGGAAAGGGAGGGGAGCTTTGCAAACCTTGTTTCTCCTCAGAACTTGGGGGAGCAAATGAGCCTTCCTGGCTCAGCCTGTAAAGCTGTATGATGGTTCTTCCTCCCTTGGCCACCCCGGGTCCATCAGCCTGGGGAAGAGAAGGATCCAAGGAGAGCTCAGAGCCCCTTGCAGGGAGAGCTGCAGAGGGACTGGGGACAAGGCATGGAGGGACAGGACCCAGGGAATGGCTCCCACTGCCAGAGGGCAGGGCTGGCTGGGATCTTGGGCAGGAATTGTTCCCTGGCAGGGTGGGCAGGGCTGGGATGGAATTCCCAGAGCAGCTGTGGCTGCCCCTGGATCCCTGGCAGTGCCCAAGGCCAGGCTGGACACTGGGAGCAGCCTGGGACAGTGGGAGGTGTCCCTGCCATGGCAGGGGTGGCACTGGAGGGGATTTAAGGTCCCTTCTACCTCAGATCAGTCTGGGACTCTGAGATATCCCTGTGTTCCACAGGGCCCTCTGGGTCCCATTCTGGTCCAGTTTGTCTCTGTGCAGGGAGGATTTCCCTGCTCTCCCCAGCCCTGCATCCGTGGAGAGGCTGCACATCCACTGCCTGCCCTGGAGTCATTCCCAGTCCCACCCAGGTGTGTTCAGAGCAGCTTGGGCAGTCCCTGCCCCTTCTCAGGGGTTGTTATTTGGCCTGTCAAATCCACAGTCTTTTATTAAGCAAATTGCTCTCAGGGCCTGCAGAAATCTGCAGCGTTGCCAGCTCCACAAAATCACACACTCAGAGAAAATGAGAGCTCAGATAAAAATCTGTAGTTTCATCTTGAAATAATGACTTTTTCAATGTCTAAGTCTTGTTTTCCTCAGCCAGCGCAGCCCCTGTCTAGACATGCTGGTCCTGTTGTTCCTTCCTGAGCAGCCAGGCCAGCTTTGGCACAGTGGCCATGCTGTGACCTCCCTGTGCTGTCCCATCCCTTCCCAGCCAAAGTCACATTTCTGGGTGACCCGGGCTCCTCCCGAGGTTTGGTTTTCACAAATGATCCTTATCTCCGTGTGTCCTGCCTGCTGAGCAGCCTGATCTCCGCATGTCACATGCCATTAGCTTTAAAGTCACCTAGCAAAGACATTTAGTCTGCAGCTGGGTGGAACTGTCTGGTGTGTGCCACTTGTCTTCAGCTCTCAGGCTGTAAGATCTTCATGTCACGGCTCTGTGCCTCAGTTTACCTTTCTCCCCTACTCATTTAATGGAGGAAAGTGATTTTTATTCTACTTTTTGCTGTGTTTTATTCTAGTTTTCCAAGTATCAGTGCAGCTCTTGGTAGCTGTTTGAGCTTTTTTACAGATGAACACAACACCCATGTGTACAAACCCAGAGCAGCCCCCAGGCCCAGGGGTGTGGGTGGCTCTGCTGCCTGGTGTCCTGCCCTGGTGGACATTCCTCCAGGGAATTCAGACATCCTCGGTTTCCCCTCCTCCCTGTGCCCTCGGTGCAGAGCTCTGGGAAGGCTGAGTTCATTAACACTTGTGGAAGGCACCTGAAGTGGAAAATGGTTTATGAGCCGCAGTTTGGGTGGTGGGGAGGAGCTGTCACAGCGGCTCAGAGCTGCCCTGGAGCTGTCACCTCCACTGAGCTCTGAGCAGTGTCTGGGCTCCCACCCCGAGCCCCCCGGGCAGGATCCAGCTGCACACAGATCCCTGTCTGCCCAGCCAGCCACAGGGAGGGTACTCAGGACATTTGTCCCTGGAGGAATTGAGATAAATCATTGATGCCAACAAACCTGCTGTCCACACCACCCCAGCCTGGGGACACTGCTGGGACCTGAGCTCCCCGTGGGGACTGGGGCAAAAGGAGGGACATGGTTTTTCCCTCCCAGTTATAACAGCCCCACTCCTGAGCTCTGAGGTGTTCACCACACCTGGCTCAGGGCAAAGCCAGCCAAGCTTTCCCTGTCCCCAGCCATGGTCCCCAATCCCAGTCTCCCTGTGGAAAGGGTGGAAGGACTGAGGGGTCACAGCCATGGAGAACCCCAGGGAGTGCCCCACAGAGCTCCTGCTGCTCCTGCTGCTCCTGGGTGGTGTCTGTGGGGACCTGACACCCTGGGCAGGGGACATGGGGCAGGGGCAGCCACTGCTGTGGTTCAGGAATGATCTGTGTGTCCTGCATGCTCTGTGTGTCCCCATGACCCGTGTGTCCCCACGATCCATGTGTCCCCATGCTCCGTGTGTCCCCATGATCTGTGTGTCCCCATGATCCGTGTGTCCTGCATGATCCCTGTGTCCTTCATGATCCGTGTGTCCCCACGATCCATGTGTCCCCATGATCCGTGTGTCCCCATGATCCGTGTGTCCCCATGCTCTGTGTATCCCCATGATCCGTGTGTTCCTACGATCTGTGTGTCCCCATGCTCTGTGTGTCCTTCATGATCCGTGTGTCCCCATGCTCTGTGTGTCCCCATGATCCGTGTGTCCCCATGATCTGTGTGTCCCCATGATCCGTGTGTTCCCACGATCCATGTGTCCCCATGATCCGTGTGTCCCACATGATCTTTATGTCCCCACAATCCATGTGTCCTGCATGATCCGTGTGTCCAGCACAATTCGTCTGTCCCTTGGCCAGCGGCTGCTGCAGCCAGGGCCACACAGGTGCCACGCTGGGTCAGGGGCAGTGGCAGGGCTGGCACACGGTGCCACTCTGGGTTACAGGTGGTGGCAGGGCTGGCACATGGTGCCATGCTGGCTCAGCCTCCTCTGTCACCCTCACGGTGGCCTTGGCAGTGTCAGGTGTGTGGTGACCCTGAAACACTCACAGTGTGCCACACTGCGGAGCCCTAGGAAGCCCTGGTGCCAGCCAGAGGACACTCACAGGGTCTGTCCCCACTGCTGGCACAGCAGCGATGTCCCCACTGCTGGCAAAGCGATGTCCCTGCTCCTAGCACAGTGATGTCCCTGCTCTTGGCACAGTGATGTCCCCACTCCTGGCACAGCAATGTCCCCGCTCCTGGCACAGTGATGTCCCTGCTCCTGGCACAGTGATGTCCCCACTCCTGGCACAGCGATGTCCTCACTCCTGGACAGGCTCAGCTGCCTTTTGGGACAGGCCTTTTTCAAGCTGCAAATCCCATTTTGGGAGGTGGGGAAGCCCTGGCACTGTGGGTTGATGAAGGCTGGTGGGACGGGCACAGACAGAGCAGGGCAGGCACTGGGCTGGCTGGAAGGGGACAAGGGCTAGGACAAGGACAAGGACAAGGACAGGGACAGCCTGCAAGAGCAGAGCTGGCCCAGACAAGCCAGCAGTGGCATTGGCAGAAGGCTCAGCAGTCTCTCGTGCCTCTGATGCATTTTTACACCAACTTATTGCATTCTGTTCATGTTTCTTTCTATTTCTACACCTGGATCATGGCCAGAATGAAAAAGAAGAAGGGCAGATAGAAAACTTAGTGCTTTTCAATTAAACAGGAAGCTCTTTGCCATTGTAAGCGAGCTTATTTAGACATTAAATCAAAATCAAATGCTTGCACTATCAGTGCTGCTCACAGTCTGATAATTAATGATGGCTCTCCCCAGCGCAAACCCTCGGTGTTCTGTCAGCACCACTGTAAGCTTTGATCGAAAGCTTTTTAAGTAGTTTCAGAAGCTGGATCTGTAAAATAAAAATAACCCAGAGTGGTAATTCTCTGCCCAAGAAATAAATAATAAAGGCTCGGAGCGTTTAAGTGTTGGCTGTCAGCTCATCAGCGATTGCAGCGTCACAGGCTGAGCGAGCAGTGAGGGAAGGAAGGGCTTTCTGGGCACTTAGGTGGGGACTCTTTTACATCCCTCTGCCAGCAGGAAGGAGTTTCAAGGCTGATGTGAATTATTCCTGCCTTTTCCGCACTCTCTGTGGCAGAAAGGGATCCCAGTGCTGGTGAAAATCAGGCTCAGTTGTTATGGAAATACCAGAAACCCACCCCAGGCACAGCTGCCTGTCCCTGGCTGGGAGCTAGGAGAGGATGGGGCAGGAGGTGATGGGGCAGGAGGGGATGGGGCAGGAGGATGAGACAGGAGGATGGGGCAGGAGAGGATGGAGGGGATGGGGATGGGGGGGGGATGAGACAGGGAGGATGGGGCAGGAGGATGGGGCAGGAGGATGGGGCAGGAGGACGGGGCAGGAGGATGGGGCAGGAGGATGAGACAGGAGGGGATGAGACAGGAGGGGATGGGGCAGGAGGATGGGGCAGGAGAGGATGGGGCAGGAGGATGGGGCAGGGAGAGGATGGGGCAGGAGGGGACGGGGCAGGAGGGGATGGGGCAGGAGGATGAGACAGGGAGGATGAGACAGGAGGGGATGGGACAGGAGGGGATGGGGCAGGAGGATGGGGCAGGAGAGGATGGGGCAGGAGGATGGGGCAGGAGGATGGGGCAGGAGGACGGGGCAGGAGGGGATGGGGCAGGAGGATGAGACAGGAGGATGAGACAGGGAGGATGGGGCAGGAGGGGATGGGGCAGGAGGGATGGGGCAGGAGGGGATGAGACAGGAGGATGGGACAGGAGGGGATGTGACAGGAGGATGGGGCAGGAGGGGATGGGGCAGGGAGGATGGGGCAGGAGGGGATGGGGCAGGAGGGGATGGGGCAGGAGGGGATGGGGAGGATGAGACAGGAGGGGACGGGGCAGGAGGGGATGGGGCAGGAGAGGATGGGGCAGGAGGGGATGGGGCAGGAGGGGATGGGGCAGGAGGGGATGGGGCAGGAGGGGATGAGACAGGAGGGGATGAGACAGGAGGGGATGGGGCAGGAGGGGATGGGGCAGGAGGGGATGAGACAGGAGGGGATGGGGCAGGAGGGGATGGGGCAGGGGATGGGGCAGGAGGGGATGGGGCAGAGCTGCTCTCAGGGTGTGCATCAGTCCCTGCTGGGCCAAGGCCCTGGGGTCAGGTCCCACCAGGGCAGCCAGAAGTGACCTGGACACCTCTGGGGCTGGAGGCCCAGCCTGGGGCAAGGGGAGCTGCCCGGGGCTGGGAGGGCTGCAGGATGGTCAGGAACCTCAAACTGGGCTGTGGCTGGAGGGTCTCCCCTCCCCAGCCACCCCTCACCCTCCTGACAGGGTTGCACTGGCCCCATCCCCAGCCAGGCTTTTCCCCACTCCCTTCAGGAGCCCCAGGAGAGCCCTGTCCTGTCCCAGCCCTGGAGGCACACTGGAATCCCAGCTGAGCATCCCGTGTCTCCCTCTCCATCCCCTCCAGGCAGGGCTGCCCTCTGCAGAACCCCTCCTTCTTCCTGTCACAGCTGGGATCTGCTTCCCCTGCTCCCCTCCAGCGCTGGGGACTCCACCTCTGTCCCAGCTGCAGTGCCTGACCAGGAGAAAAGAGATTTCCCTAATATCCCATTTAACCTGCCCTGGTGCCACCTGAGGGCTTTTCCTCCTGCCCTGCCCCTTCTGCCCAGAGCTTTCCTGCTGGTCAGGTGTCACAATCCCACCTGCCACAGGACAGGCTGGGGGGCTCCAGCCTCCCCAGAATGGGCATGGGGGTGCCATGCCTGGGAGTGCAGGGCTGCACCAGCAGGACTGAGTTATTAAGAGCAATTCTGAGTTATTAAGAGCAATTTCTCATGTGCCAGTTACCATATCCCACATGGAAACAGCAGCCAGGGTGACACAGAGCAGCCCAGAAAGGCCCCGGTCACTGTCACCCTGCTGAGACTTGCTGCTACTCTCTTTACTGACTCAAATCGGGTTGAAATATCTGGGAATCATTAAAAAAGCATCTTAGGGCAATCTGAGCATGAGGATCATGGCATGAGGAGTTTGTCACACTGCCCCAGGCTGCCTGGAAGGATTGCTGGGGGCATGCAGAGCCCCAGATTTTGGGGAAGTGACAGTTTGGATGCTGCTCATGCCGTGTCCTCAGAGTGGGATTTGTGCACTCGGGAGTCTGGAGCACACGGAATGTGGAAACTGGGAGTTGTGTGGAGCAGTGGAGGGACAAGAGCCCTGGATTTGTCATCTCCAAGGGTTGTAATCACAGTAATTAACGGTGTTTGTAGGTCCTGGGCTGGCTGCAATAAGATTTTACACGGTGCATCTTCCACAGAACGATTTCCATTACTGGGAGCAGATAAAAACTGACACGGGCTCAGGGTGACTTGGGAAATCAATAAACAATAAAACTAAGCATGAAAACAAATAAATTAACCCAATCAGAAGAGACACTGAGAGCCCATCAGACTTGTTAGACAGATGAAGTCAAATGTCACTCCCAGGGCTGAGCAATTGCTCTGGCAGACACGCCAGGCTCCCTTTAAGGATGATTTTCTCAGCCTCTTTAGGACTGAGCTTGTTTCCATCTGCCAAACTCAGTCTGAATCAAGCAGAAGGAGACAGACAAGCTCCAAAATACCTCCTCTCCCTGGAAGGGGTTTCTGTGCTCTGCTCTCCTGAGTGACTGGACAGAGGCTCAGGGGCACTTTGGGGCTGGGTGTGCTGCACCCTGAGCTGGGCTCTGCTGGCAGGAACCCGGGCTGGGCCTGGGATGAGTCCCCTGGGATGAGTCCCCTGGGGATGGGTCCCAGCCTCCAGTGGGAGTGGGAACCAGCCTGGGTGAGGGATTCTCTAATTAAAGTGCTCTCCTATAATTGCAGGTGAATGCCAGAATGCGGGAGTGGTTTGGGCTGGGAGGGACCCAAAATCCCCCCAGTGCCACCCCCAGGGACACCTCCCACTGTCCCAGGCTGCTCCCAGTGTCCAGCCTGGCCTTGGGCACTGCCAGGGATCCAGGGGCAGCCACAGCTGCTCTGGGAATTCCATCCCAGCCCTGCCCACCCTGCCAGGGAACAATTCCTGCCCAAGATCCCAGCCAGCCCTGCCCTCTGGCAGTGGGAGCCATTCCCTGGGTCCTGTCCCTCCGTGCCTTGTCCCCAGTCCCTCTGCAGCTCTCCTGGAGCCCCTTCAGGCCCTGCAAGGGGCTCTGAGCTCTCCTGGAGCCTCCTCCTCTCCAGGGGAGCACCCCCAGCTCTCCCAGCCTTTCCTCCCAGGAAATACCTGATTAAAACCTTCACCTCTGGCTCATATCCCACACAGACCCTGCACAAAGCTGTGAATTTCCCCTGCTTGGACTCCTCAGTCCAACATCCCCCTCAAGGCTGGGTCCTGATCCCTCCACACACAGCTGGGCTGGGACCCTCCCTTCCATCCTATGGGATGGCAAACATTTCAAATGAATAATTTAATTCCAGCTGGACTGTGCCTGGCCGGGCTGTGCCAGGTGCTGCTGTCACACAGGGAACATTCTGAGGCACTTTCCAGTAGCACAAGAAATCATTTTTTATTGCCTATAATTATGTGTTTCTAGCTAAATTAATCACTGGGGTAGATCTGGGTTTGGTACAACAGAACTGCACCAGGCTGAGTTTGACCCTTTGGCTTTGCGTGAGCTCAGCCTAATGATGTTAATTATGGGGGGAGGGAGGAATAATCCAGGGGTTAACAGGGCTGGGGCTCTGCAGCAGAGCTGGCTGGGAAAACTGCAAAAATATTTGGGGGTTGGCTTGACAAGAACTGTGTTTTCTGCAGCTTTTTAGCAAAAAAATTCAACCCAAAACATGAATAAAAATGGTTCCATCCCAGATGAAGGATTCCCTTATTTTGGGGGGTTGTGGGGTCTCTGCTGTGCAATTGCTGAGCAGTAGAATCTGTTTCCAGAGGAAACGTCCCACTGGGGATCAGGGAATCCCAGGAGCCCGAGGTGCAGGGCAGGAATCAGCTCTGGCTGCCTGCACAGGGACTCTGGGGTTTCCAGCAGAGGCAGCTGGGCCCAGCTGGGCTGGGACTGTCCCAGGCTTCAGACCTCCAGGAGGGGCCGTTCCAGGACAAGGCCCAAGGAAAAGGAGGTGAAAGTCCATGTTTTCCACCAGTGGGTGTATAATCCATATAATGTTTGTGTCCAATCTGAGGCTTTATTTAGATCATTCTTCTGGATTTTGACCTTTTCATTCTTAATTGTTTTCTGTCTTTATAATTCAATTAAATTTTTAATTGGAAAATCAGCTTTAACAGCAAAGCAGAGCTTCAAATCAAGAGAATGTTGAAAGAGGAAGTTTCAGATTTCAGAACTTTCTGAGCACTTAAAATTCCAGATAAATCAAAATGGACTCTTTTCCCTTTGAAAACTTTTGGCTCCAGCACATCAGCATTTCTCTGTGGGGGAAAAGATGAGGGAATTTCCTGGGCAATTTCCCAATATTTCTGGTACCTGCAGTAGCTGTTTAAAACCCTTTCACATCCTTTCTCCCTCCCACACACACTGCTGAGAAATAAATCCTTTGGAAATGGAAATCAGGCTTGAAGTAAACAGATTAGTAATGGTTATTTGGTAACACTTTATTAATTAAATGTCCTAAATACATTTAAACCTAGGCATTTAATTTAGATTTATTTGGATAATTTAGATTTATAAGAATCATTATTATACCTTAAGTACAGTAAATGCCAATTGATTTTTATAGACAATATTTACTGAGGTGTAACCACAGTGCAAAATTTAATTATCTCCATCCTCAGCTAAAAGGACAGGACAGAGGGTTCAGCCCCAGGACTGCTGGGGGCTGCCAGAGCTGGGAGCTGCTCCTGCTGCTCCAACCTTGGAGCACCTGAGCTCTGCCCTGTTCTGTGCTTCCAGATCCTTCCCAGGAACACCAAGAGCTCCACAGGCACTTCATAAGAGGAAAATCTTTTACCTCATTGTTCCCCTGCAGAGGAGGAGGCTCCAGGAGAGCTCAGAGCCCCTTGCAGGGCCTGGAGGGGCTCCAGGAGAGCTGCAGAGGGACTGGGGACAAGGCACGGAGGGACAGGACCCAGGGAATGGCTCCCACTGCCAGAGGGCAGGGCTGGCTGGGATCTTGGGCAGGAATTGTTCCCTGGCAGGGTGGGCAGGGCTGGGATGGAATTCCCAGAGCAGCTCTGGCTGCCCCTGGATCCCTGGCAGTGCCCAAGGCCAGGCTGGACATTGGGGCTGGAGCAGCCTGGGACAGTGGGAGATATCCCTGCCATGACAGGGGTGGGGTGGGATGGGATGGGATGGGATGGGATGGGATGGGATGGGATGGGATGGGATGGGATGGGATGGGATGGGATGGGATGGGATGGGATGGGATGGGATGGGATGGGATCCATGGGATGGGATTTAAAGTCCTTTCCCACCCAAAGCCCTCTGGGATTTTAAGGGCCCACAGCAGGACCAGCCCTGTGCTGACACCAATTCACTGCCCCCTCACCGTGGGTACAAACAGCAGAAATGGTGCAGAACAGGGCCACAGCCTCAGAATTCCTGTGGAGAGTGACCAGGCAGAAGAATAAAGGGAGATAAATCTCCTTCCACACACAAACATTGTGCTGGAAATGAAGATGGTTCTGTTGTGAGTGTTCGAGGAGCACGGAGCGCTGGGAACATGTTCCAAATGTCAAACGGATTATACTCCAGCGCCCTTATTGTTTCATATAATTCTCATCTAATGTCACCCCTGGCAACAATAACACAATATTCACTTTGATGTAGCCTCGCTGAATATTTTTAAGCAATGAGGAGATTGCCAGGGGGAGGAGGGGCAGGCGGGGCAGGGGCTGCTCCTGCGCCCAGCATGGGGGTGACAGAGCAGAGCCCCAAATTAAATCCATCAGGAAGATTGAGTTTGCAGTTCCAGGCACCCTGACACCTGTGCTGCTGCAGCCTGGGCAGGCTCAGGATGGAGTTTTAATCAGGAGGTTTGTCTCTGCTGGAATACAATCAGGGAGCCCTGGGCTGGGAGCAAACAGATCCAAGGGACTCGGGAAAGCAGAGGCAGGGACATGGAGGGGGAGAAATCATCTGAATTTCTCCAGGCTGAGCAGAGCTGTCACTGGCAAGGTCAGGCCGAAGGGAGCTGATTCCGTGGGAAGGAAGGAGAAAATGCCTGCAAAGGTGGGAAAGTGCCAAGAGGCAGCACGGGCTCGGCCTCCGTGATTTGATCACTCCCCTGAGCCCGAGGTTCCATGAAGCTGACTCACAGACCCAGCAGGCAGATCCTCCTGCTCCCAGGAGAGCTCCAGGCAAGGGCAGTGGCACCCTCACCCTGCAGCAGCAGCCCCGGGGCCAGGGGCACAGGGGGAGAAGGAAAAGCTCAGCTCCCCCTCCTCAGTGACCTCCAGCTGATGGCACAGATAACTCTGCTGGACTCTCTCTGGAACACTGTCCCTTCCTGATCTGCACAGGGGCAGCTCAGAGCCACCCTGTGCCCTGGGGGATGCCCTGGGTTATGCCCTGTCCATGCCCTGTCCCTGCCCTGTCCCTGTCCCTGCCCTGTCCCTGCCCTGTCCCTGTCCCTGCCCTGGGTGATGCTCTGTCCCTGCCCTGTCCCTGTCCTGTCCCTGCCCTGTCCCTGCCCTGTCCCTGCCCTGTCCCTGCCCTGTCCCTGCCCTGTCCCTGCCCTGTCCCTGTCCCTGCTCTAGGTGATGCTCTGTCCCTGCCCTGTCCCTGTCCTGTCCCTGTCCCTGCCCTGTCCCTACCCTGTCCCTGCCCTGTCCCTGCCCTGTCCCTGCCCTGTCCCTGCCCTGTCCCTGTCCCTGCCCTGTCCCTGCTCTGTCCCTGCCCTGGGTGATGCTCTGTCCCTGCCCTGTCCCTGCCCTGTCCCTGCCCTGTCCCTGCTCTGTCCCTGCCCTGTCCCTGCCCTGGGTGATGCTCTGTCCCTGCCCTGTCCCTGCCCTGTCCCTGCCCTGTCCCTGCCCTGTCCCTGCCCTGGGTGATGCTCTGTCCCTGCCCTGTCCCTGCCCTGTCCCTGCCCTGTCCCTGCCCTGTCCCTGTCCCTGCCCTGTCCCTGCCCTGGGTGATGCTCTGTCCCTACCCTGTCCCTGCCCTGTCCCTGCCCTGTCCCTGCTCTGTCCCTGCCCTGTCCCTGCCCTGGGTGATGCTCTGTCCCTGCCCTGTCCCTGCCCTGTCCCTGCCCTGCTCTGTCCCTGCCCTGTCCCTCCCTGCCCTGGGTGATGTCCCTCTGTCCCTGCCCTGTCCCTGCCCTGTCCCTGCCCTGTCCCTGCCCTGTCCCTGTCCCTACCCTGTCCCTGCCCTCTCCCAGCCCTGGGATGCTGCAGGTCCCACCCTCCTGCCCTTGTTCTGCTCTTCCCCCTGCACCCCAGCCCAAGGGAGTGCAGCAATCCCTTAAATCCTGCATAAATATTATCCTTGGGAATCCCTCGGAGGAAAATAATATCAACAGAACTGATTACCATTTCCTGTGTGGCTGTCTGAGTAACAGGAACCAGATGATGTTTATCTTTAAAAAAAATGAAAATGCCAGTAAAAAAAGAAATTAAAAAAAAAATCACCTCCTGGTATTTTCGTGTTGCAGCTGGAGAAATAGCAGGGACGTGCCACATCTGCATGTTCAAATCCAGCCAAAAAAATAGGGCTTTGTTCCAGGATTCAGGGAAGGTACAACCTCCATGGCCCCATTTCCGAGTGGAACTCCTGGTTTTCAGCACATAACTCAATTTTAAGCATTTCTGTGGGATGAGCTTAATAAATGAAGAGCTTGTGAACATTCCTGCTGGGAGCACAGGTCAGGGCTCACAGGGCTCAGCTGTGCCCTTTGCAAGGCTGAGCTGGAGGGGAAGGTTTATTACTGGGAGAATGGTGTAACTCAGTTCTGTTCAGCGAGGTCACAGCTATTTATACAGATTTGCACAGTTCTGGAGCTCCTTCACCCACACCAACAGCATGAGATTAAAATAAGGTGGGAAAACCTCACTAAAATCCCATTTTAAACCCTCTGACAGGACAAAGTGTAACTCTGGGAATGGATGTGCACATTGGGCACTGAGGGAATTAATTCTTGTCCTCTGTAAGGAGAAAACTTCACCCTATGAATATCACAACATTTCTATCTGACTAGATGTCAGGCTCAGAGAACTCTTTCCAACCTCCTCCTTTCCCACCTCCACTGCTTCCCAAATATTTCCATCCCTCTGGCTGTAATTATCACTGATTGATCCCTTTCACCAGCTGAATTCTTGGGGATTTATTTGTTTTGTGTCTTTGAATTCTGTGAGCGAAATCTTGTTGTTTTTCCTTTTGCCATTTTTGGTCCCAATTATAAAAGAAAGACTCATCAAGTGCCGTGAATGGAGTGGCCGAATTCCAACCAGGGGTGCCCAGGAAATGAGGGAAATCAGAGCATTTCTGTGGGAAAACAGAGCCCTGCATTGCCAGAGCCTGGTTTGAACCCTCAGCTGGAACTGGGGTGGTGTTGGGGTGACTTTACAGTGCTTGTATCCCCAGCTGTCTGTTCTGTTGGTGTTGAATGTTGAATTCTGCAGCTTTCAGATTGGTTCCAGGAGTGAAGGGGGAGAGAAGAGGTGCAGAGTTTGTTACCAGAGACTGCACCTGCTCCCCTGCATCCTTCACACAGACTGTGCTGTCTGCAGTGGGCACAGGACAGAGCTCTCCTTTGCTCTTGGTCAGTTGTTCTGGCTAGCTGAGGCACAGAAGTTCCCTGGACTGTGCTTTGTTTTTTTCCCTTTTTCTTGAAATTGTTCAAACCTGCTCTGGACTGAAAACCCAGAGGAGCACCAGGAGCTCACACCATGGCCCACTGAGCCTGGCCTGGGCTGTGACATTTCCCAGGGCTGGAGGGACTCAGAACAGCCTGGGTGAGCTGTGACCCACAGAGGGGCTGAGAACAGCCTGAGTGAGCTGGGCTGTGACCCACAGAGGGGCTGAGAACAGCCTGAGTGGGCTGTGACCCACAGAGGGACTGAGAACAGCCTGGGTGAGCTGGGCTGTGACCCATGGAAGGGACTCTGCTGAGTTTGTCATCTCTTCAGAGCAGAGAGAGCTTTTGCTATTTAGTATTATTCATTTTTGTGCTGGGAAGTGCTCTGCCTGTTAAACAAACAGGTTTCTTCCACTTCTCTCCAAGGAAATATTTCCCTGAACCAGCTGGGGGAGGGAGTGCTTGAATCTCTTTCCTAGAGGGACCCCATTGAGAGGTTTCCTCCCAGATTTGCCCTAAACCAGGACATGGGGCCTGGCTGTGTCCTGCCACACCTGAGGGAGTTCTCCATCTCCAGCCTGCACTTTGTGAGCTCTGAGCTGGAAAAGCCAATCCCTGTCTTGTCCTGGTGGCCGGGACAGGAGTGATGTTTTTCAGCTGCTGCTGAAGGGGAGATGGAGAGCGAGGTGCTGGTGTGGGTTCCTCCTCCCCTGCTCCATCAGACTGTGCCTGTCCCCCAACCTGGGGGATCCCTCTGTCCTTGAAAAGAAACAGATGAGCCCCAAAGTGCTGGGGAAGGAGTGGCAGTCACTGGGTGGACTTTGAGTCCCATAAACCCCATCTGGGCTGTTCTGCAAGGGCTTTGTGACCCACCCCAGGGGCTGAGGGAGCTGGGAAGGGGCTCAGCCTGGAGAAAAGGAGGCTCAGGGGGGCCCTTGTGGCTCTGCACAACTCCCTGACAGGAGGGGACAGCCGGGGGGATCGGGCTCTGGGAACAGGGACAGGGACAGGAGCAGAGGGAACGGCCTCAGGCTGGGCCAGGGGAGGCTCAGGGGGGACAGCAGCAGGAATTTCCCCATGGAAAGGGTGGGCAGGGCTTGGAGCTGCCCAGGGGGGTTTGGAGTGCCCATCCCTGGAGGTGCCCAAGGAAGGATGCAGGATATGGCATTCAGAGTTCTGGGGACAAGGTGGGAATCGTGCTCAGCTGGGACTTGGTGATCCTGAAATCTTTCCCAGCTTTAATGTTTCTGTGATTCTTTGACCAGGAGGGTTTATTTTAGTGCTGGCCCAGATTTAAGGGATGGTTTTCTCCTGGTAAAGGCCCTGTGGGATCTGAAAAGCTCAGCCAGGTGAAGTGAGGAGGACACAGAGGTTGGTACCACCCTCCTGGGGCTCCACATCTGTGGGTCAGGCTCTCTCCATGTGGGACCATGGCACTCCAGGAGCTCTGCAGGGATCCTCCAGCCCTCAGCTCACCCTGCCCAGGCAGCTCCACCAGCCAGGGCACCAACAGCAGCAGTGAGGAAATTTCTTTCAGATGCTGGAAGAACAAAAGGGGCTGGGGCAGGGACACATCTCCATCAAACCGTCCCCACTGGTGAAGGGTCTGCCTGGGTTGAGTGAGGAGATAAATCCCTTTCATTCAGACTCATTTAGGGCTCAGCAATTTTAATGCTCTTTTCCATAGAAATGGATGAATTCTAATCCTTTGATTGTGTGTTATCCCAAGCTCCACATTTACTTCTCTCCTGTTTATCTGCTGGCTTCTGTTGTTGCAGGAAACGCTGCTCTGAACTGGCTTTTCTGGGGAAACCCCTCATTGTTATCTGTGTCCCTGCAGGAGCACACAGGGAGCCCAGGAGAGGAGTCCCAGGTGACTTCTGCTTTGGGAACTGCCTGTGGGCCAGACAGGCTGACATCCTGAGATCAGGCAAAAAAAAGGGTTTTTTCCTCCCAGTGTCTGAAATGGCTTCTGTGATAAGAGGAAAATTAATTAGGAGGGAGATTACTGAAAGGAACTTCGTGCCGCTACCAGAGTGGTGTCCAGTGGGGACATCTGGTTGGTTCAGTTCCCAGAAAACTCCTGTTTTGCTCCTGGAGCTGTGAAAGGCTGGAAATGCAGCCATTGTTGCAATAAATATTCATTCATTTCCGACCTCAGCAACGCTGGTGGAGCTTTGTCTACCCTGAGCTGAATTTTTAGAAGGCTGAACACAAAGGTTCAGTGCCAAGATTGAGATCAACATTTTTTTTCCAAGCCTGGGGAGGTTGGAGCCAGGGATTAACTCTGGATAATAAGCTCTGGAATTAGAATGGGACTCATTTAAGAGAAATGATCAACAGAAAAAACCCATTCCTGAAACATCTGATGTTTGCTGGGAGGGGAAATGAGCTGGTCTGTCTTGTGAAGGATCTGAAAATGAGCTGATTTGTGTGGTTGTGAAGGATCTGTCAGTGGCCTGTGGGGACACACAGAATATTTGGCTTCACCTGCAGTAGCTTTCCTCTGTGGATATATTTGGTTTTGCCAGTTAGAATGGGAGTAGATTCCAGCCAAGCCTCCCATTTTGTCCGAGACTTTTTTTTTTTTTTTTTTGCCTTGTGCATTTTCACCTGGACTTTGCCAAATTTGGTATCAAAAGTTGCTAAAAGAGAGCCCTGAAGGTCTGGGCTCACCTTGCACAAGTTGGGGGCATTAATTCCTGGCCAGGGAATGCTGGGGGCAGTGGGGCTGAAGGCCAGAAGATGTCCCAGGAATTATTTTGGTATTTTCTCAATGGCTGGATAGTTCCTAGGCTGGAGCACATCAGTCTCCTCTTTGTCCAAGGTGTGCTGGGTCAGAGGGACAAGATTCACGTGTCACTCTTGTGTCCTGTGCAAGGAGGAAGGAAATGTTGGGATCTCACCAGAATCTTTCTGTGATCTGGGTGTTATGAATCCAAGGTTTCCCTCCGTGCTTGAGCCCATTCCTTCCTCTGAGCCTCCTCCAGGGGTTTGGGAGAATGGGAATTTGGGAGGGCTAAGGGCAAGCTGATTTTCCTGTAAAATGGGAATGCAGAGTGCTGGTCTCCACGTGCCTTTTTCCTGGAATTGTGATGGATGTTGGGAACCCAAGGGTCTCAGTACCCTCAGGGTTGTCACCTTTTGCTTTTCTGTGACCCGACTGAAATTTCAAAGTACCAGAAAGCTCAGAACTGTGAATTCGGGTCCAACTCTGCAGGTTCAGCTGATCCATTGGGAATATGGGAAAGGCTTGGAGCAGAGATGCCCTGGGCTGAGAGCACACCTGGCTCTGGGGCAGTTCCACCTCTGGATAAATCCCTGAGACTGCTGCAATCTGCCCCAAACCTCCTGCTGCTGTGTCCTGTGTCAGGATTTGCTGAAACCAAGGTTGGAATTCTCCAGCATTTCCAGGTTTTCACCCTTTTTCAGCCAAGAACAGGGATTAGGAGCTGGACATAAAGACTCTGCTTGGTTTTCTCCAGCTTTAGTTGATTGTGCAGAAAAAGGCCCAAATCTGCAAGACTCTGCCCAGCCTCTGGAAAATGGTTTTATTTGGAGCCAATAATTCCCTTCTCTCACCATGTTTTATAAACAGTTTTATTTGGAGCTGATCATTTCCTTTTCTCATCATGGCATCATTCCAGCAGCAGGTGGACAGGAGCTGTGGCAAAACAAGAGGCCAGGATGTGAATTTTGTGCAGGTCCCCATGAGCTCCCAGAAGCTCTCCAGGATAGGAGGGGCCTGGATCTGATGGAGAGACAGAAATGTCCTGTGTGATTCCATAATTTGATGTTTCCAGCACAAGAGCAGAGGGCAAACAGAAACATCCAGCAGTTCTTGCCAGCTCTGGATCTTCCAGAGGTGTTTTACAGCCCTGGCTGTATTTCCCTGAGACTCCCAGGAATGCAGGGCCAAGGCAGATCCCCTGGGATCCCCTTGCTGACACCAAGGGCTGTCTGCAAACCCCTGCTGGATTCCAAATGTTTGGTGCAATAAAGAAAATCAGGTTATTCCCAGTCAGGACTGGGCTGTGCCTCCCTGGCTGACTCCAGCCCGGCCTGGCTGGGCAGGCACACGGATGTGGTGTCCTTGGATTGGGATGCACAGTAAATACCAGCCCATATTAGCACAGGCACCAATGCCTATTAAGCCAGAGGCTAAATTTGGGATTTTTATGTTGCAATAAATCTTGAGTCTCTACAGAGCCTGGGCAAACGTTAAATCAAAGCCTTTCTCCTCTCCCCTCTCGTCAGTTATTGATTGGGGCATTATCCATCCAGTAACCACGAGGAGAACACGCCATAACTGTGATGGATCTGCCCAATTCCTGGCACTAATCCTGCGATAAGTGTGTGCTTTGCTGCCCACCCTTGGCTGTGCTGTATTTCACAGCCTCCTCTGGTCCATCCTGATTAAAGGATGGGAGCAGAGAGATGCATGAGGATTTTCCAGGTGATTTTCTGCCCAGGTAGCTGGCACCTCCCACAGTGGGCAAATCCACACCCTTCTCCCAAAACAATGCTCCTCTAGGCAAAAAAATTACTGGGAAAAGAGAGGAGAGGAGAGGAGAGGAGAGGAGAGAGGAGAGGAGAGGAGAGAGGGAGGAGAGGAGAGGGAGAGAGGGAGGAGAGGAGAGAGGGAGAGGAGAGGAGAGGGGAGAGGAGAGGAGAGGGAGGAGGAGAGGAGAGGAGAGGGGAGAGGAGAGGAGAGGAGAGAGAGGAGAGGAGAGGAGAGAGGGAGAGGAGAGAGGAGAGGAGAGGAGAGGAGAGGAGAGGAGAGGAATAAACAGGAAAAGCTACCAGGTCAGAATTCCAGAGACAGAACCCTCAGACAAGAGACAGGAGCTCTAGAGTGTCAGAGAGGTCTCTGTGCAAATGTGGGGTGCAGCAAAAGGCTAAAACTGTTCCAAAAATGCCCTGGGAATGGAAGTGCTTTGGGATCAGCATCACCCATGGATTTATGCATCTCTTTTGCTGCTGTCCTCACAGGTAAATGTCCAGGATCTCACTTCACTTCTGCTCCAAATCCTTCCTCCCCCCCTTGCTGCTGTGGGCAGCATCCAAAAATCCCCCTGCCGATGTTTTGTTGAGGGCAGGGAGACTGGGAAAGAAAATAATTTCTCTGCCCTGGCTATTTTTGCCATGTGAAACACCAGAAAGAAATGCTATTATGAATATACCACAATTCAGACTCATCCCTGAGCAGATTTCACTTTGGTGGCATAAATTTATCCCCGCCGGATTTCAGAGCCGGCCGCGCCTGGGACCTAATGAATCCAACCAGCTCAGGATAACAATAATTTCTACAAATCTGCTTATCTGGGCTAAATGTTTATCCCTTTAGCTGCAAACCTCTTGATCCCAAATCATTGTTATAAAACATAAGCAGGGAGTGTCTGCACGAGCCTGTAATTGAAAGGCACTTATTTGCTCAGCTGCTCAGCACAAACGCAGGGATTGAAATGCTGTTACCTCCAGATCCCCCATTTGATTCATTCCTGCAAAATAGCACAGGGGAGGCTCTAAAATCGCTCCTGTGAACAAAGAGCTGCAGGTATGGCTGGAAGGCGTGTGGGGTGGTGCCTCAGGAGCAGCTGCTGTGATCAGCTCTGAACAGAACAAACCCCAGCAGCAGCGGGGCACAAACGCAGCCAACCCACAAAAACTGGGCAAACCTTGCAGAGAGTGAGGCACAACTGCCTGGGCTGCATCGCTGCCTGATCCGAGAGCAGGGAAGAGAAATGCTGATTATGGGCTGTAATTAATCTGCTGGGGCTGGCTCAAAGCACTTCTGGCTTCAATTGCAGCGTATGGAGTGAGAGGATGGATGGGGCTGAAGGAGTGGGAGTGTTCCCATTATGGGATTGGCCTGCACAGACCCACAGCTCCCAAGGGATGAAGAACAGGGGGTCTCTGCAAGGGGGACCTGCTCACTAGCACTGGGGGAAAACCTCTGTGCCAATGCCAGGATCATAAAATAAAACAATCACAGAAGGGTTTGGATTGGAAGGAACCTTAAATCCCATCCAGTGTCACCCCTGCCATGGCAGGGACACCTCCCACTGTCCCAGGCTGCTCCAGCCCCAGTGTCCAGCCTGGCCTTGGGCACTGCCAGGGATCCAGGGGCAGCCACAGCTGCTCTGGGAATTCCATCCCAGCCCTGCCCACCCTCATGGGAACAATTCCTGCCCAAGATCCCAGCCAGCCCTGCCCTCTGGCAGTGGGAGCCATTCCCTGGGTCCTGTCCCTCCGTGCCTTGTCCCCAGTCCCTCTGCAGCTCTCCTGGAGCCCCTTCAGGCACTGGAAGCCCAAAAGTAGGTGACCCCAAAGCCTTTTCTTCTTCATGCTGAACAATCCCAGTTGTCTCAGCCTCTCCTGGTGGGACAGTCTCCTGCAGTCTCTGTAATCCCAAGCAGTGATTGCAGCTCTCCCAGAGAAGGAGAGGGTCTGGAGGAGCCAGTTTAGTGCAGGGCCAACTCCAGTAGGATGGGGATTGCAGAGTCACTCTTCAGGATGGGAATGCAGCAGCTAAAGAAGAGATTCTCCCTGGGAGCAGGGCTTGGCCACAGGCTGGCACTGCTGCCCCTGAGTGCCAGCCTGGCCATCCCTGGCCTGCTGGGCACTGGGAGCAGCAGGGACAGCAGTGGCAGATGGCCCCGTGTTTACCATTATTTCAGGTACACTGGACCTTGGTTATTTCCAGCTCCAGAACCCAGCAGTGAAACCTTGGCTCTCACCCGTGTGTCACTTGGCAATTTGTCTCCATCCAATATTGCTTCAGTAGCGTTCAGATAAACAAATTAAGGGAGGAGAAAGCAACAAATGCAGCTTAAGACTAATTCCCCTCCACCCCCTGAATCACTGAGGGCCTTGAAGAGTGTTCAGAGCCAAATTACACTTCAGTGCACAGGATTTAATTTGCATCTGCCAACTTCAGAAGGGGGATTTAGTCAGACAGGGCATTTGCATGCCATAAAAGGAGCTGATCTCTAATTAAACTAATATCATGTTTGAGTTTCTGCAGCGATAACAGGGAAGACAAAACATGCAGGTCTTGGCAGGAGGAAGGAGCAGGCTGGGAGCATAGGAGGGAACAGCTCCTCTAAAACCTGCCAGACACAGAGGGGCATTTCAGGGGGGTTGGAGGGTCCTGTGCTAGAGAGAGAAATCATTCCCTGGTAGTTCCAGAGTCTCTGCACCATTTCTGCAGTGTTTACACCCAGGAAATGCACCCAGGTGTTGGGAAGCTCCTTCAGCAGAGCCTGACAGCGCCAATTCCTGGCAGGAGCAGGATGATTTCCTGGAAAAAAAATTAAAATCCCTTCTCTTCTATATGATCTGGCATTTCTGGGAACATGGAGTCAAATCAGCTTTCTAATTTTACTCTCCAGCCTTGATTAGGACACAGCTTGGGGTATGTCCAGGATTTTCAGCAGTCACTGAGTGAGAGGGAGGTGAGGGCTTGCATGAAATCCAGTAACTCCCAGTGTTTCTCCACAGCCCAGCATTCCCAGGCCCACCATGGGAAGGATGCTGAGGAGTCTGACAGCCAGAGTCCATTGAACAAGTACACAAAACATCAAAGAACTAAGCAGAGATCTGGTTTAGAATTGTCTTTGGCTCTGCTAGATCAATTGAGGTTTTTAACAATTCCTGCAAAGAGGAAACTTCCAGGGCAGCTCAGCCACAGGAGACAGACGGGTTCTTACCTGCCATCAAAGAGTCAGGAAAATCAGTAAACTCTGGCAATTCTTGTCTCAGATCAATGGATTTTAGGGCCAGGGAGGAACACAATTACAACACTGAGTCTGATTTCCTGCTCTCCAATGTCCCTGATTCCTTTCCTGAGCCCGGGGCTGAAGCAGGGGGAGCCTTTGAGGGGGAGATTTGGAGACACCCCAGGACAGAGCAGGAGCCTCATCCCCATGAGCCCTGCAGGGAGAATTCACTGCCTGCCTCAAACCTGGCCATTTATTCCCTGCTTTAGTTCTTCCACTGTTCATCTCTGAGCTGCTGGAAGCGTGCTGGGCCTGGGAGCTCCTGCAATCACACATGGACCTGACTGGGATCCTTCAGCTCCCAGGGAAGCTGTGGCAGCCCCATCCCTGGGAGTGCCCAAGGCCACATTGGAGCCATTCTATGCATTCCATACCCCAAAGCTCCAGTTTGTGATGGTTTGTGAGCTCCTTCTCATGTTAATTTTCAGATCATTTTTTATTTCTTTCCCACTCAGGTGCTCCTGGCTTGCAACATGTACCCAAGCAAACATCCCCTGGCACCTCTCTCCCAGGAAACAGATGCACGTGGATCAAACCATGTTTATTTTTTCCCTGGTGACTCAGGGCTGTGCATATACCACTGTGTGTGGCATTTCCCACTCCTCAGAGAAAGCAAACTCCCACATGACATTAAAGCTTGGCTTTGGAGGAGTTTGGTGTTTTAAAGATAGAAGCACCCAAGCAAAATATCCTTTGGACAGAACTAAAGCAGGTAACTTTTCAAGGTGAGGGGATTTGTGTGGTCGGGTTCTGATCTCTGGTCCAGTGATCCCCAGCTGGGCTAATCCCCTGCAAAGATAAAAGCTCCTGCTGGCCCTGCTGGAGAAAACAAGTTCTTCCCTGGCAGAAGTCAGTTCTTAACAACTCCCTTAGTAATCAAAACCTCCCAAACTCTCGGGGTTTGTGTTTCCTGAGCTGCTGCAGCAGCAGTGGGGTGGTGTGACCTTGGAGGGTCCCCAGGTGACCTCACCTTCCCTGGCACCTCGGGAAGTCCCTGGATCCCATCTGCTCATCCCTGTGGGCGTTCTCCCCAGGCCTCTCTAAGGGGAAAAGAAAAGGAGTTTGGGCAGAGCTTTTTCAGTCTCTCAAAGACAAACAGATCCTGAAGACAAAGCCCCTCCTGGCTCCCCCACCTTGGACTTGTGGCTCAAATCCCCCAGACCAAACCACAAATGTCACCCATAGCAGAGCCACAAGGACAAAATCCTTCCCTTGTTCTTTAGCTCCCCAAATGTCCCATGGGACTGGAAAAGGGGAGGAAATCCCATTGTTATGATGCCACAGCCAGGCTCCCAAGTGGGGTTTCCTTGCCAAATAAATAAATAAACCAAAGGGAGTTCTGATCCTGGCTCAGCAAGCCTTCAAAATTACCCAAAACCACAAAGTTCCTCAAGAGCAAGGAGGATAAAAAGGCAACTCATCCACATGTTCTGCATCCTCAGGCTCCTGTTCCACAGGCTGGGACTGCTGTAGGGGATTATAAACCAGCTGGAGTGCACAGCAGGAGCAGGGCATGTGGAGGGGGAAAAAATACCTGTACAAGTGCAATTAACATCAATTAGCTGGGCCTGGGCTCCAGAAAGAGGCAAAGGAGGAGCACTGGAGGGATAAAGGGCAGGGCTGGAGGGCTTTGTGTTCCCCCTTGGAGTCAGGAATCTGCAAATGCCACGGGCAGCAAAGGATCACAGTCAGGGAATGGCTCAGGGTGGAAAAGACTTTTGAGATCGAGTTCAACCATGGACAGCAGCACCACCATGGTGACCCCCGTGAGGAAAATTAATCCACAAACACCAGAGGTTTATGTCCAAAAAGGAGGCAGAGGAGTCCTGTAACTTTATTGGAATAAAGGAGAGGCCATGGGGCATTCCCCTGGGATCTCTCAGATTTTGGAGGACTCAGCCTCCTTTTTATCCCAATTTCCCTCTCTCTTTCCCCATTGCTGAGGTACCTGAGAGGCACAGACTTCCCAAACACCTGATACCTGAGATTCCCCTCTAATTGTAAAACCCTCCCTTTTAATTTTTCATTCTTACAGAATTCATGGCTTTTCCCCATTGCTTCTTTCACCTTTCAATATCCAATTTCATTTATCAGCAAACCTACAGTTTGTTTGTAAAGGCAAATATCTTTTTCCATTCATCAATCAATGGAATCCTTTCCACAGTTTCTTTTATCTCTGAGTGCTGGTTTTATCTACCAGCAGACCCACAGCTTGTTTGTAAAGACAAATCCCACATTCCTCTCACCCCTAATGCAGGTCCTGAGTGCCACAGCCACACTTTCAGCAGTGGTGACTCCACCACTGCCCTGCTCCTATGCTTGGCTGCCCTTTCCATGAAGGAATATTCCTGTTAACTCATCTAAACCTCCCCTTGTGCAACTCGAGGCTGTTTCCTCTCACTCTGCCATCCTGGGATGCTGCATCCAGCCCAGAATCTGCCTCCAAACCCCTTCAGAGGCTCGCTGGTTCATGGGGCAGGGCACTGAGGAGCTGGATGAGGGATCTGAGCTCCCTGGGCCAGCCCAGAGCATGAGAGGAGGCAGCAGAGCCTGGATTCCTCACACCACAAACAAAGAGCTCTGAACCAGAGCTGGCCACTCTCAGCTCCTTCAGCATTGTGGAAAAGAGCCCGGAGCCTCTGGCTGTGACATCTCACCTGTCCCTTGCTGGCTGCCAGGTGAATCCCAGCAGCAGCTGAGCCAGCCCAGGTGTGACACCAGGCACCTGCTGGCAGCCACAGCTGCCTCTGCACCCTGCCAGACCTTGGGGCCGACTCCTCAGCAGAAAATGGAGATGGGAGCTGTGCCTGGACCCAGAGCAGGGCTGGGCATGTGAGAGGGGAGCAGGAGGGGCTGGGAGCACATCCCGGGCCAGGAGAGGAGGAGAGGGGACAGCAGGGACCCATGGCCACAGTGCCACCAGCAGGGTGGGGATTTCTGCAGGGGAGCAGGAGCCAGGCAGGAGCTGTGAGAGCAGGGGATTCCTGACAGGAGGGGATTCCTGACAGCAGATGGATTCCCTGACAGGAGATTAATTCCTGACAGGAGATGGATTCCTGGGATTCCTGACAGGAGATGGATTCCTGGGATTCCTGACAGGAGATGGATTCCCTGACAGGAGATTCATTTCTGACAGGAGATGGGTTCCTGACAGGAGATGGATTCCTGACAGGAGATGGATTCCTGACAGGAGGGGGATTCCTGACAGGAGATGGATTCCTGACAGGAGATTCATTTCTGACAGGAGATGGATTCCTGGGATTCCTGACAGGAGATGGATTCCCTGACAGGAGATTCATTCCTGACAGGAGATTCATTCCTAACAGGAGATTCATTCCTGACAGGAGATGAATTCTCTGATGGGCTCATTTGATGCCCTTGCCTTGATGGGGCTCCTGTTGTGATCTGCCCAGAAGAGCTTAAAAGTTTTAGGAAATTAACAGTTCTGGTGGTCTAGAGAGGAGCAGAATAGGTTTATAATAAATTCCTAAACGGTCCTAAAATTTGTGGCTTCACACCAGCCTTGACTCCCAAGGAACAAAGCTCAGATATTTAATTTTCTGCAGGACCAGCTCGTTTCTGACCCCAGCCCTGGCTTTACTCCACCAAAATCCATGACTTCCAGCAGATTTATTTAAAAAGCAAAGGAAGAATCAGGAGGAACTCATGCAATGTGCTGCTTTCCAGCCTTGGGCTCATCCCCTCTGCTGGAGACCTCACCAGCCCTCCATTGATTAACAGCCAGCAGGATCAGGTCTCCTTTTCATGCAGAAAATATAAAAATTTGGGCTTTCACTGCTGCTCGTGTTATCTCCAATTAACTGCACTGACATGATTTGTTCTCCTGCCGTCTTTGTTGCATAACTAATCACAGCCAATAAATATAAACACAAAAAATAATTAGCTGGAATCAGCTTGCCGCCCGTGCCAGGCACAGCCCAGCAGCAGCAGGGAGGACACGTGCTCTTCCTGACGTGACTCCAGTTAATTTTTCCTTCCATTTGGGTTTTTATTTCCTGCTTTGGGTGAAGGCAGGGGCTGAAGGTGCCTCTGAAGGGCTGCAGCCATGGTAACACACCCAGACACGGGATATTGGCTCTCCAGGAGATTCAGGGATTAATTCCATGTCAGTTCTGGTTATCACCTTGTTCCAGGAGATCCCAACATTCTGACATTCCCAGAGCAGATGTCTGGGAATTAATGAAATAGAGAGAGGAGTCTCCAGCAAGGGCTGTGACCTGCAAGAGGGGAGGATGAGCAGAGACCCTGGTGCTGCCCCTTGTCCTTCAGAGCAGTGAAGGTGCCACCCCAAGGACTCAGGTGGTGCCACCAGCCTGGGAGTGGCACTGGGTGGGGACCAGTCATTGCTCCCGTGAGCTGCTCCCAAACTAAGCTGGGATGGGCTGGCTCGGGAGGATTGGGGAGGAAAGGGATGGCAGGATTGAAGGATTGTGCAAATCCACCAATTTCCATGGCATTTTCTGTAGGAAGTGGAATTGTTTAATCTCAGTGCTGTCCTAAATCTGTTGTATCAAAACAGTGAATCTGTAATTTTTTTTTCCTGTGTTCTTGTTGTGCTTCATTTCTCTGGATCAATTTTATTATCCCATAATTCACATTGTCTCACCCTTCACATTTCATATTACAATGTTTAGTATCATCTCAAGAACACTTTTACTCCATTAGAATGAGAAGGTTTGAAATTATTGAGCTCAGGTGATGGAGCTGAGTTGAAACAAACTCTCCATGCAATGTCCAATATGGAAAATGTTCCCAATTCCTGGCTCACTGTAGTAGTAGTAGTAGTAGTAGTAGTAGTAGTAGCAGCAGCAGCAGCATTAGGGAAAAACAGGACAAGAGGAAAGGCCTCAGTTGTTCCAGGGGAGGTTTAGGTTGGATATTAAGGAAAATTTCTTCCTAGAAAGGGTGGTCAGGCAGTGCTGGAGTCCCCATCTCTGGAGGGATTCAAAAGCTGTGTGGATGTGGCACTTGGGGACATGGCCAGTGCTGGCCTTGGCAGTTGGACTCAATGATTGATCCCAGAGGCCTTTTCCAACCTTTCCAATGATCCTCTCACTCCATGATTATTCAGGATTTTTCTTTCCTGAACCAGCAGTTCCAGTGGGAAGTGACACCATTTCCCCACAAATGAAGACTCCATTTTCAGAGCAGTTTGTTTGTCTGGGATTTTGTAGGGCAGCATCAGGAAGGTTTGGGAATGGATCCCTGGGATCTCCCATATTCCCTTTCCTGCATTGTACCATTCCCAAGGTGAAGCACTTGGCAGGATTTGACAACGCTCTTTTAATTTCCCTTTTTTTTGCTGGAGCACCTTCATTTTCCAGAATTTTCCCATCTGGTAGTAAGAACCTGGATAATGCAGACACAGAGATTTCAGGGGGCTGGTGACCCCAGGGCTTTCAGAGAATCCACTCAGCCCTTCCAACTCCAAATCCTTTGGGCAGCATCCAAAGAAGACAAGGAATCCTGCTCCCCCCCAGACCCTGCCTCTCCATCTGGAATATCCACACATGTCCCCAAAATCCTGCCCACCAACCCCTCAGATCATGGGCAGGTTTAAAAATGTGAAATCATCAGAGCTTTTGAGATGTTTCTCTCAGCAGCCTTCATGCAAATACATGCAAATAGATGTAAAAATGAGGCACTGCCTCAGCCGGGTTATTAAAGGACCTGCTGCTCCTAAGAGGATTTTCCTAAGAAGGCTAAAGATCCCCCAACACCCATTACAGCCCAGCTCCTGCAAATTACACTGAATACAGGCTTGTTATCCCTGACAGAGCCTGTGAAGGGATGGAGCAGGGGCTGGAGCTGCTTCTCCACACTCCTCTCCCATCTCCTCTCCATGGCTGCAGCAGCTGGGAGGGCAGTGGGTGCAGGGGAGGGCTCAGCTCCAGGGGCTGCAGCATTCCTGGGGTTCCTGCTCCAGCTGGGGGGGACAGGAGTGGCCCAGGCTGGTCCCTGCAGGGGCTCTTGAGGAGCTGCTGGGAGCAGGGGCTGTGCCCAGGGCTCCTGCACAGCCAGAACAAAACCAGCCTGGGGCTGCTTTATCCTCCAAAACCATCCCAGCAGTTCAAATTCCCACCAGTTAAACCATGCACCAGTTAAACCATCCTACAGTTAAACCATCCCACCAGTTAAACCATGCACCAGTTAAACCATGCACCAGTTAAACCATCCTACAGTTAAACCACCGGTTAAACCATCCCACCAGTTAAACCATGCACCAGTTAAACCATCCTACAGTTAAACCATCCCACCAGTTAAACCAATTCCCCAGTTAAACCATCCTACAGTTAAACCATCCCACCAGTTAAACCACCCCAACAGTTAAACCATGCACCAGTTAAACCATCCTACACTTAAACCATCCCACAGTTAAACCATCCCACCAGTTAAACCATCCCACCAGTTAAACCATCCCAGCAGTTAAACCATGCACCAGTTAAACCATCCCAGCACTTCCCTGAACCCTGCATAGGGTCAAGTCATCGAAGAGTTTTCTCCCTCCCCTCAAAAGTGGTGGATGAGGCCTTGGGGATGTTCCCATGTGGGAATGCCCTGTCTGGGAGCACTGGTGCCACCTCCCTCCCAACTGGGACTCTCCAGCAGAGCCCTCACACACTGCTGTGCAGGGATTTTGTGTCTGGGCTGTGGGGATGTGACACAGCTCATACTGGAAGTGGCTCTGTTCTGTTCAGAAAGGTTTGTCCTTGAGGTTTCTGCTCCAGCACTCAGGAGCCTCCTGCCTTTCAAAGCTTGGCAGGATTCAGTGACACACCAGGAGCTTAACACGATTACCCCACTTCCACTCCCCTTCCTTAGACCTTGCTCCCAGGGGCTATTTGTAATTTGCAGTTGGAGTTTATTCACTGTCTTTGAACAAAGAAATCTGATTTTTTTTCTTTTAGTCTCCTCTTAAATCCTGACAAGTTTTTTAAAAAAGGAATTAAAAACTCCTAATGCTTTCATGAGAAGCTAAAATTTCTCATGGAAAAGGAAATACTTTTGGCAAGCTGAACAGAAGAATTATATCAGAGCTGAAGGAAATATAAATCTTTGACCTGTTTCTGTAATTGTTGCTAATTCGTTATTTTTATCATCACTATCCATGACAGGGCCCCATTGCTCTGCAGGAACACAGAACATCACCAGCAGTAAAATCAGGTGACAGTGTCCTGCAGGATTGCTCCAGCAGTGCCAGGCCTGGGCCTGGAGTCATGCTGGATCCTTCAGTGAAAGTTCTCTGCTCCAACAGGGAAAAATATCTTTAATTGCCACGTGGGATGAGGCTGCTTGGCCTTTGATGGCTCCTCTGAAGGATGGATTTCAGCAGCCACGTCTGCAGCAACAAAACCCGGCGTAAATACAACTGCTCCCTGTCGGCGTGCACTGAGCGTTAATTAAGGGAGCCAAGCAATGCCCACATTTTGTCAGAGAGCAGGAAATGTAACGAGGCTCCCAGGTAATGAGTTCCACTCACACGTACAGCAGCTCCCTGAAATAATGAGCTTTGGAAACAAAGTGGAGGTGCTGCCTGGATATTGATGTTAGGAACTGGCTGACCCTGCTGCAGGCGGGCTGTGCTTTTCACAGAGCCTGTCCCTCCAGCCTGGGCTCCCTCTCCTGGGGCAGGGGCTGCACAGGGCACAGCAGCCCCAGAGCACAGACACCCTGCCAGCCTCTGCTGCCACGAGCCCTCGTCCTCAGTGGGGTTTTGCAGGGTAAATCCCAGTCTGGTCCTTGCCCCTCAGGCTTGGGAGAGGCCCTCTTGAGTAGCAGAGGGGGTGGTGGCTCTGCACTGCTCTGGGTCACCTGGACATGGTTCTTGAGGTAAAAGTGGTTCCAGCTCCCCGAGGATTGTCCCTGTCCCATTCCCTGTGGCAGAGGGATTCAGCTCCTAGCGGGGCCCTCTGTGTCCTCACCTCCAGAGGCTGCACTACACCAAAGGCTCTTTCTCCCCATTTTCCAGAGAAAGGCTGGAAAAGTCCTGTTAGCCCGTTTCCCCAGAGCTGAAAACACCAAAGCCCTGCTCAGGCCATTCCCTGAAGTGTGATGGTCCTGGGGCTGCTTCCACCTCAGGATCTTCTGTGATTGTGGGATTTAGGAGAGCAATCCTGGGGCAGCTCTGGTCCCTCAGGACATGAAGGACCTGGAGAGCGAGTCCAGGGCAGGGAACAGAGCTGGGAAGGGGCTGAGCCCCAGGAGGGGCTGAGGGAGCTGGGAAGGGGCTCAGCCTGGAGAAAAGGAGGCTCAGGGGGGCCCTTGTGGCTCTGCACAACTCCCTGACAGGGGGGGACAGCCGGGGGGGTCGGGCTCTGGGAACAGGGACAGGGACAGGAGCGGAGGGAACAGCCTCAGGCTGGGGGAGGGGTGGATTTTGGGAACAGTTCCTCATGGAAAGGGCTGTCCAGCCAGGGCAGGGGGGGAGTTCCCATCCCTGGAGGGGTTTATCAGCCCTGTGGATGTGGCACTTGGGGACATGGGCTAGGGGTGGCTTTGGCAGTCCTGGGTTAAAGGTTGGATTCTTTGATCTTGGAGAGTCTTTCCAACATTATGGACTCTGTAATTCCATGAAAAATATCCCTCCCAGCAGCAGGGTTGTGCCCAGGCATTCCTGTATGGATTACAGAGGCAGGAGCAGATGGAGGCTTCTGGAAAACACAGCCCTGTAAGGGCCCACAGAGAGGACACCCAGGGACAGAGCAGGAGCTCAGCTCCTGCGTGGAGGCAGCTGGAACACATCCAGAGCTCTGACCCAGCCCTGTTCTGAGCCAGCAACATTTTCAGAGCCCTCTCTGAGTTGCTCCCACTCTGTGAGCTGCAGATAAGAGGAGTGAGATGGGATGTGGTTGTTTGGCTGTGTGAATGCCCCAGCTGACAGCTGAAATCTCCAGCCCTGGCTCCTCAGCCCTCCCTGAGTCTCTGGAATTCCAACAGGGATGCAGCAGGAGCTGGGTCCCACCGGCCCCTCCCCACCCTCGCTGCAGTCAGGATTGATTACAAACAGTCTCTAAATATTTTTTTCTTTCCTTGCACTGCTCTAATCCACAGAGGCCCCTCAGCTTGGATGTGCTGCCTGTTGCTCTCTGCAGCCTCTTTCTCTCCCTTTTTCTCTCAGTAGACAAATTAAACCATTTCCAGAAACACTGCAGAGGATTATTTCAACAGAGAGACTCAGGGCTGTATTCCCAAAGCAGGAATCCCTGCTCACTCTGGGGAGGGTGGCCGGTCCAAGCCCTGGTTTGCAGAATTTCCACCCATGAAGAGCCAGTCTGGCAGGACCTGATCCCCCAGTACATCCCAGGGACTGTTCCACCCTGTCCTGACAGCAGGGTCAGAGTTACTGGGGGGAAATACCTGGAGTTTTAACTGTTGGCAGAGAGATAAAATCACAGCTGAAAACATAACATTTCATGTCATTTCCCCCAGCTTTCAGTTGGTTCATGCAATTTTTCAGGTTTTGGCCATTCCCAACCTTGGCATTCTGTGAAAAGCTGCTTAAAACCTAACCCAGATGTTATTCCAGAACAATATCAGGGTGTGTATATATCAACCCATAACATATAAACCGATTGCAACCCCTAAGCCCATCCTGCAAATCTCCCTGATGGAAATCCCACTTTGCCAGGCCCCTGTTCTAGTGTCTGTTAACAAACTGTTGTGTCATGAATTCCAATCCACTGCTGTCTGCTCTGCACAAGATGGACAAAGAGATGAGATTGTTTCCTCCTTCCACAGAAGCCCCTTCAGCTGAAACAACTCCAGTGCAGCTAATGTGGTGTTTTTACAGGGCTGGGTACATCCGATCCCATCTGTATTCTCTAGGAAGAAAGCAGATTATGTTTTTCACCACAACAATGAGCATTTCTGTCGCAGTGAGCACTTCCAAAGGGAAAACAAGGCCTGTGCTGACAATGGCTCTGTTTCATTCATCAGAGTTCCCAGTCCAAAGGCTCTCTCCCAACAAAACCCTGGGAGAAACAAAAGGCAGAGCCTGTTTTATGCCAGGCTGGGCTCAGCCACCCCTCCTGCAGCGCCAGGAGAGGGTCAGGGCTTCAGCATCCCCCAGCTCATCACTGAACAACGGGCACAGAGACTGGAAAAGGGAATTTAATGAGGAAAGGAGAGTGCAAAGAATTCAGACGAGCAAGGAGAGACAGGAGCATCTGGTGTGTTACAGCTGTTGGTGGAAAAAGTGTTTTCTAACTCCCCACAAGAATCAAAATACATCTAGATGTTGTTGGTTTTTTTTCTTCTTCTTCTTCTTCTTTCTCCAAACTTGAAATAAGGAAAAAAACCCCACAAACCCACCCAGCTGAAAACCTTGCCTTCTTTTCCCACTGGACTGGAGCCAAAGCAGAGGGAGGCAGAAAATGAGGAGGATATGCAAAGCATCAAAATGTTCAGTGATCAAAATGGGAGATATTTTAACCCAAACAACAGCTTTCTGCTCAAATTCTCACTCTGCTTAAAAGCTGTTCCGTGCTCAAAAACACACAGAGCAGGAGAGAGGGATTTTAACTAAAATGACTTGAACCAGCTCAGTGTTTTCTCCTGCTGGAGACTTCCAGGCTTCAAGAATTTGAAGAAAGATTAAAAAACCCCCACAACTCCAAAGGAATGTGAGAATCAGATGGAGTGCTTGTTATTTGCTGTTATTTGGTTATTGTGAAAGATGAAGAAATAATCCTGACTGAGAACCTCTTGCAGCAGGAAAATGTACCTGATCCCTCTGTCCAAAGCACCTGATGGTACAGGAACCCCTTTCTGGGGGAAAACTCCTTGCAAGCAGAGGAGATTTTATCATTTATCACAAATGCATTTCCTGGCACATTTCCACTTCAAAATCTTCCCACAGAAATAAAGTTCCTACAACAATTCCCTGCAAGTGCCATCTCATTTCCTCCCAGGGCTCCTCCTGCCCTCCCCCTGGCTTCCAGCACTGCTGGGCACAGGCAATTCGGGCATCTTCCCATTTAATGAGAATTTTCTTGGTTTAGAAATAGAAAGAACCCCCCAAAGCATTTCCATGAGCAGTGCTGGGGGTTGCTATGGGTGCTGCACTGGGGAGAAAAGAAGCAGAAATGGTAAAAGTGTTCCCAGCCTCAGGAGCGAGGAATTACCTGGATTTTCCAGGTGTTTATTTAAAGGGCTCTCCAGCATTTCCCAGGTATTTGCTCTCCATTTATGCATTTCAAGTGTTGTACATGAGTGATGAGAGGCAGGGGCAAGACCTGAATGTTCTACTGGAAAAACCATTTAGCTGGGAATTTGATTTCCTTCAATTTTCTGATTTTTTTTCCCCACTAGGGAGCAACAACCATATTGTAACTGAACTGACAATCACAGTGTCTTACTTCAAATGAAATTGTCAAAATATTGTGTCAGGAATCCTGTATGAAGTGATTTCTTTGGCTGTCACTCACATTTGCCATCCTAAAGAGTCTGGTTTCTATTAACAAAGATACTCAACACATAAATAATCTCAAAACCCAGATACAGCTAAATTAGGAACACACAGAAATATTAACAGCAACAATAATCTAATCTTTGAGAAGGTGCTAAGGGGAGAAAAAGCAAGAAAATCCAAATTAAAGAATAATGAAAAAGCCAAGTCTATTGAAACATCTGAAATTTGATATAATCAGTTAGCAAATGCCATTAACTTGCTCCTCACACCCCACCTAATTATGTGTTTGCTCTGTGCAAATAATGATAACAATGCAGCAATTCCCATTTATTCCTATTTTTGTGGGGCATAAAATCATTCCAAGAATCATGGTGTCTTAGCAAAACAAGATCTTTGGTGTCTGAGTCAGGAACTGAGGGGCTGGGACACACCTGGGGTGCACAACTGCAGGGGATGAGGGCTGGGATAAATCCTGGGTGCAGAACTGCAGGGGATGAGGGCTGGGATAAACCCTGGGGTGCAGAACTGCAGGGGATGAGGGGCTGGGATAAACCCTGGGGTGCAGAACTGCAGGGGATGAGGGCTGGGATAAATCCTGGGTGCAGAACTGCAGGGGATGAGGGCTGGGATAAATCCTGGGTGCAGAACTGCAGGGGATGAGAGCCTGGATAAACCCTGAGGTGCAGAACTGCAGGGGATGAGGGCTGGGGTAAACCCTGGGGTGCACAACTGCAGGGGATGAGGGGCTGGGGTAAACCCTGGGGTGCAGAACTGCAGGGGATGAGGGGCTGGGATAAATCCTGGGGTGGAGAACTGCAGGGGATGAGGGGCTGGGATAAACCCTGGGGTGCAGAACTGCAGGGGATGAGAGCTGGGATAAACCCTGGGGTGCAGAACTGCAGGGGATGAGAGCTGGGATAAACCCTGGGGTGCAGAACTGCAGGGGATGAGGGGCTGGGATAAACCCTGGGGTGCACAACTGCAGGGGATGAGAGCCTGGATAAATCCTGGGGTGCAGAACTGCAGGGGATGAGGGGCTGGGATAAATCCTGGGAGGCAGAACTGCAGGGGATGAGAGCCTGGATAAATCCTGGGGTGCAGAACTGCAGGGGATGAGAGCCTGGATAAATCCTGGGGTGCAGAACTGCACAGGGTGGAATTATTGGGGTGTTTGGGCCAGGCCAGGGTTGGATCCATGATTCCTGGAGGTCCCTTCCAGCTCAGGACATTCTGCATCCTGTGATCTGTGGGTCTAAGGAGTCTCTGGAAGGAGAGACATTTAGGCAAGGGTTGGATAGGTGCAGCCCCCTGAGGCTGCCCTGGGCTGTGTTTGAGGGGTCAGGGAGGTTTCCTGGCCCAGCTGGGACAGCTGAGGCCCCTCAGGAGCTGCCAGGAGGAGCCTTTGTCCCATGCAAAGCAACAGAACCTGCAACAGCACCAGGGGAGGCTCAGGCTGGACCCCAGGAGGAATTTCTGCATGGAAAGGGTGGTCAGGCCTTGGCAGGGAATGGTGGATCCCCATCCCTGGAGGTGTCCAAGGAAGGTCTGGACGTGGCTCTCAGAGCTCTGGGGGGATCAGGCACAGCTGGGACTCAATGATTCTGGAGATCTTTTCCAACCTCAGTGATTTTGTGATTCCATAATAAAAATCCCAAAGCACAGCAAGGTGTAACCCGTCCCACAGCAGCCCTCCCGTGTCCCCACAGCTGCCAGGCTGTCCCCTAAAGCCAGCAGGGTTTCCCAGCCCCTCTCAGCAGCCAGGGCAGCTCTGCTGTGTGCCACCATCCTGCAGTGGCACTGGGGTAATAAAGGAATTTTTGTCCCTGCTGCTCGCTCTGCAGAGTGGGAGCAGCACAGGCTCAGCTTGCACACAAATGCATTAATCTTTTCAGCTTTCCTGGAATGAAACATCAGAGGTTTAACCTATTCTTTATTGCTATTCCAATGCCCTGGATAGTACTTTTAAAAATAAACTCCTGAAAGGCAGCAGGAGGGAGAAGGGGAAGGAGATTGAAAACTGCTCACTCACTCACTGTGCAAGCCCCAACAGCTGAAAATCGAGAAAAATTTTAAATTCAGACTGTTTTATTTAGATGCTGGTAATATTCAATATTCTAGAAGCTCTGAGTTCCAGACTCAGGGGTAAAAGAGATCTCAGCTTCTTATTTTAAAGAAAAAATAAGGGTTTGGACTCACAGGACTGAAGAATGAGATCAAGCAGCACAGGAAGGCCAAAGAACCCCCTGGAAAAGCAAAACTGAGCCTCATTATTGATTTGTATTAATGAAATCTTACTATTTTTAAAGCACAATCAGGGACTTGAAGGTTCCTGAAGTATCCAGATGGATATTTCCAAGAAAACTCTGCCAGGAGCGAAACCTAATACCCAAATTTCTCATTATTTTGGCTGTGCTTACCTCTGCTGCTCCCCCTCTTAGTTCCAATGGGGATCATATAAAATACATTTGTAGGTACTGATGGGAAAAACGGATTTATCCACACACCTTAATTAATTTTGTGAGTTCTGTCAATTTTAGAGTTAGTTTTATGGTCAGTAATGAGGTGAAGAGCTGAGGATAAGGTTTGGGTGGATTCCCAACATCCTGGGGAGGAGGGAAGGAAGGGGGGAAGGAAGGAAGGAAGGAAGGAAGGAAGGAAGGAAGGAAGGAAGGAAGGAAGGAAGGAAGGAAGGAAGGAAGGAAGGAAGGAAGGAAGGAAGGAAGGAAGGAAGGAAGGAAGGAAGGAAGGAAGGAAGGAAGGAAGGAAGGAAGGAAGGAAGGAAGGAAGGAAGGAAGGAAGGAAGGAAGGAAGGAAGGAAGGAAGGAAGGAAGGAAGGAAGGAAGGAAGGAAGGAAGGAAGGAAGGAAGGAAGGAAGGAAGGAAGGAAGGAAGGAAGGAAGGAAGGAAGGAAGCTCCTACAGACTCCTCACAACAAAGTCTTTCTAAACTGAGCAGAACAGAGTTAAACAAGGTAAATCTTTGTTTCAGCACCTCCCGGGTGAAGCTGAAGGTCCCCTGGGTGCCTGCTGTAATGGACAGTGATTACAGAAGGGGAATTTGCACTGCAATGACAGTAATTGCAGCGCCTGTATTTTGGGGAAGCAGTTTGGGATAATCAGGGTGATTTTGTGCAAATGGCCGGGAGGATGCAGCAGGATCCAGGTGATTCTCAGACAGGGAACACTGTGGGTTTGAAGCCATGGAGCAGTTCCCCTGTGGAAGCAGGAGAGAGCTGGCAGGTGCCAGGCAGGGAAGGGGAACTCTCCCAGCACTCAGGTGTTTGGTTCCACCACCAGCCTCTGCAGCTGCTTTTTTCTGCCCAAATTCAAAGGCTATCAGTCTGACAGTTCCTCTGCCTTGGGCCTTTTCCACGGCAGGCTCTTGTTCCTGTGTTGGCCTGGAACAATTAAACACAACAGGAATGACACTTTTACTGCTGCTCCTGCCCTGCCAGGGCTGGCAGCAAAAGAGACGGGCTGGAAGTGACGGCAGAATAAAAATAAAGGATTATTTTCATCTCTGAGTCTCTGGTGAGGGTTGAATTGTGTTCTCAATAAGATTCCAGGCTGAACAAACCCCGCTGTTCCTGCCTGCTGCTGCTGCTCTCTGGGATGTCCCTGCACACCTCAGCTCTGGAAGGTGCCTGTGTGGTTTGGGAAAGCCAATGGAACAGAGGGTGGAAGTAAGAGTGCAGCTGGGCCAGGATGTTCTGTATTCACAAAAGGCAAAATTCAGCTCCATGCAGGGAACAAATGAGTTCAGAGAGCCTGGAGCTGACACATTCCTGGGAGCTGCTGAGCCAGGACAGATGAGGGTGTTTCACCCCAGGAACTCTTGGTTTCCCTGCCTTTCATGGAGTTTACAGCATTTCCTTGGCATGGGGATGGAAAAGAACACCCAAACAGCTCATTTCTGTGTCTGTCTCAGAGGTCAGTAACCCACTAAGCCATGGCAACTCCAGGATTTGATTCATAGCCACCATTCCTTGTGCAGGGAGAGGGCAGGGAATTCAGCCAGCTCCTTCCCTAAAGCTGGTGAATGAACCAGTCCTGCAGCCACACTTTGATTATTGGTTGAGTTTTCAATCTGGCAGCATCAAGGTTTCCACAAATAGGAAAAATGGCTCAGTCATTGCCTTTATTGCAGCTGGAACAGAAATAAATGAGCAGGGGGGGCTGTGGGACAGGGAGCTGTGCAGCCCTGGCAGCAGGAATGGGCCTGCTGGGCTGCAGGGACGCCACATTGATTTTACAAATCTCTCTCTCTCACACACACACAAACAAACAAAACATCTCTCCCCAAACCCGCCAGGTTTGGGAGAGATTTTGCTTCCAAGCATTGCTTGGATCAGCAGAGCAGCTGATCCTCAGTGCCAGCCTCAGAGAGCAGCAGTGCCCTTCCCATGGGGGCTTCTCCCCTCATTCCCAAGGCTGTGTCCAGCTGGAATCCACACACATCTCCAGCTCCCTGCTGTCCTGGATGATTCCCACTGATGTCAGCAGGAGCTGGTGCAGGTGGGGTGTGAGCCCTGCATGGGGGCTGAGCCCCAGGTCAGGGTGCCAAGGGCTCTGCAGAACTGGCAGTCACTGTCCCAGCCAGAATTTGTCACCCTTTCCCCATTTCTCATTGCCCTGGTCCCTGCAGTCCTTCAGGGCATCCACCCCAAGAGCTTTGTCATGCCCAGGAGAGCCCAGAGCTGGGCTCCTTCCACAGCCCAGGGGGCATTTGTTCTTCTGGAGCTTCCCTCCTCCCACAGGCACACGGTGGGAAGGGACACCTGGCCCACATCCTGCAGCAATACCTGCACTGCTGCACAAATACCTGCACTGCTGCACGAATACCTGCACTGCTGCATGAATACCTGCACTGCTGCACAAATACCTGCACTGCTGCACGAATACCTGCACTGCTGTGTGAAATACCTGCACTGCTGCATGAATACCTGCACTGCTGCATGAATACCTGCACTGCTGCACAAATACCTGCACTGCTGCATGAATACCTGCACTGCTGCATGAATACCTGCACTGCTGCATGAATACCTGCACTGCTGCACGAGTACCTGCACTGCTGCATGAGTATCTGCACTGCTGCATGAATACCTGCACTGCTGCACTAATACCTGCACTGCTGCACGAGTACCTGCACTGCTGCATGAAGTACCTGCACTGCTGCATGAATACCTGCACTGCTGCATTAAATACCTGCACTGCTGCACAAATACCTGGACTGCTGCATTAATACCTGCACTGCTGCATGAAGTACCTGCACTGCTGCATTAAATACCTGCACTGCTGCACAAATACCTGCACTGCTGCATGAATACCTGCACTGCTGCACAAATACCTGCACTGCTGCACGAGTACCTGCACTGCTGCATGAATACCTGCACTGCTGCATGAAATACCTGCACTGCTGCATGAATACCTGCACTGCTGCATGAAGTACCTGCACTGCTGCATGAGTACCTGCACTGCTGCAGGAATACCTGCACTGCTGCACAAATACCTGCACTGCTGCATGAAGTACCTGCACTGCTGCACAAATACCTGCACTGCTGCACGAATACCTGCATTGCTGCACAAAATACCTGCACTGCTGCATGAGTACCTGCACTGCTGCATGAAATACCTGCACTGCTGCATGAAATACCTGCACTGCTGCATGAATACCTGCACTGCTGCACAAATACCTGCACTGCTGCATGAGTACCTGCAAGGCTTGGGCACCCAGGGGTGACAGGGTGGGGTTGTTGGGGTGTCTGTGCAGGGCCAGGAGCTGGATCAATGATCCTTTGGGTCCCTCCCAGCTCAGGACATTCAGTAATTCCATGACTTCATTTCCACCACCTGAATCTGGGCAGAAGGGCAGAGCTCAGTACCTGGGAAGGAAGCCCAGTGGATTTAAGAGAATTTCTGCATTTTGTGTCTTCCTGGAATGCCTAAAATCCCCAAAATGTGGGATATCCCTGCAGTCTGCCTTCATGGGTGCAGAGAGGGCACAGGGGTTGAGCACAAAGGAACCCACCCATGTCTGAAAAATCCAAGTGAGCCCTCGCTGTGCCAGGACAGCCCCAATCCTGTGCTACTGCAGGGAACAGCCCCCAAAAGGCTGGAGCTCACCAGGAGACAGAGACATCTTTTAAGTCAAATATTTGTCATGGCAGTAGGAAATTAATTGCTATTTTACATAATTAGCTTCCTAGCAGCCTGCATCGCTCCAAACAAAATGACCTGAGGGACAGTAGCAAATTCTCAAATTTTAGGCAAATAAGTGATTCCAGTTAAGGAGATCAATGAGATGCAATTATTCATCAAGGATCTCTTTTCCAGGGTTTTGAGGAACACTTGCTGGAGAAACCTGAGTAATTAAGGGGGTTGGGCTAATTTGGAAAGGGTTGGCAGCAAACGACCCTGCAGAAGCCCCATGCACACCCAGCAGTGGCTCCTACAAACCCATTCTTCCTGAACGTGTGTGGAGTGTTAGGAAGAGGTTGGGGAGTAGGAGAGACCACCTGGTCCATGGCAACTTTCCTACTCCTTGTAGATGATCCTGGGAAGCAGAGGAGGAGCTCCAAGCCCTGGGAACAGGGCACAGGCCTGGGATTGGCAGCAGCAAGAGAAGCTTGGATAATAAAGGGAATTTTCTAAATGTGACTTAGGAGCTAAATTTTGCAAAACCTTCTGGAAGTCTCATTTGTAATCACTGAGTCTGACAGTGAGGCCTAGGGCTTAAACTGAGCTTGGACTGGCTCTGAGGAAATGGATTATGGGGATGGAGGTTTACATTGGATATTGGGGATAAATTATCCTCCATGAGGGTGGGCAGGGGCTGGGCTGGAATTCCAAGAGCAGCTGTGGCTGCCCCTGGATCCCTGGCAGTGCCCAAGGCCAGGCTGGACATTGGGAGCAGCCTGGGACAGTGGGAGGTGTCCCTGCCGTGGCACTGAGGGATCTTTAAGGTCCTTTCCAACCCAAACCATTCTGGGATACAGTGTTGCTCAAAAACAGATTTTGTAGATCTTATGAAGGAGAATTTGTGGTCCTCAAAATCATGGATTCAATATTGTCACCTTAAAGCAGAGCCTGGCTCTGTAATCAGAGAGGGAAAATGAGCAGAGAGACCACGGGTGCCAAGTTCATGGTCACTTGTTTTGGCCTCACTCCTTAATTTGAAAAAGAAATATTCCAAGAATATCCTTTAATGAACTGAGCTCAAAGCTCACAGAGGAACAATCACTTCCCCAGAGCTTTGCAGCAGTTCTGTTTCTATGTCCAGCTGCTGGCAGAGTTCTCCCTCTCCTCAGCCCCAACCCCAGCAGGGTCCCAGAGAACCCCCCTGGTTTTCCCCAGTCCATCCCAATTTTCAGCAAAGCTCCACCTTCCCAAAACACCCTGTTTCATTCCTGAGAGCCACTGGTGGGGTTCTGCTCCCAGGCCTGGCCTGGCCCCCCTCCCCAGAGCAGGAGGATTCATGACTGCAATGGAGATGTCCCTCTGGTGCTCGTGTAGTGGGCAATAAAGCAGCAAGGAATGGCTATTTCCAGATAAGCTGGCAGTGATGAATTGCTGCTCCAGCAGACACTCCAAATAAAATGTGTTTTAGCATCCCTGATTTATCCTAGGAAGCACTAGTGGGGGGGGAAGCAGCTCGCCCCTGCATGGAACAGAGCTCCAAGGGAGAAAACACCAAAAATAAAAGGGAAAAATGCAGATGTGGGATTGCAGCATCAGCCCTTGGACAGGGGCACTGTGGGCTCTGCTGGCAAAGCTGGAGCCTGGCAGTGGCAGTGCTGGGAAAGGGAATTTTGGTTTTCATGGAAAAATTTAGGCTGTAAAAGAGCTCCAGGACTGTCAAGCCCAAGCTGTGCCCGATCCCTACATTGTCACTGAGTGCCACATCCAGGGATGGGGACTCCAGAGCTCCCTGGGCAGTTCTAAGGCTTGAGCAGCCTTTCCAGGAAGGTACACCCAGGCATTCTTGGTGCACCCTCAAAACCAGCCCTGTTCATCCAGCTGCACTTCAGGGATCATCTCCTACCTCCAGAGCTCCTGGTGAGCCCTGCTGGGACATGGAATCCCACAGCACAAATAACTGGGAATGCTCATTCCTTGGGAGGGGGTGTGAAAGTGAAACCTGCACTAGAGCTGAGGGACCTGCCTAATTACAGCAGGGTAATTAGATAGGCAGTGGGATGGATTTCCTCCTTGGCAGGATGGGGCCCTGCAGCCTTGGACATTCCTCCTGGAAGGCTGCTCAGGAGGAGGCAGGAGCTGCCAGAGGGAGCACAGCCACCCCTCCTGGGCCTTCCCAGCTCCTGCAGCTCCACACAGAGCTCCCATTGCCAGGGCCAGGCTCAGGACTGGATACTCAGGAGGCCAGGGCTGTCCCTGTGCAGGACTGTCCCTCTGCAGGACTGTCCCTCTGCAGGATTGTCCCTCTGCAGTATTGTCCCTCTGCAGGACTGTCCCTTTCCCAGGTTTGTCCCTCCCCAGGGCTGTCCCTCCCCAGGTTTGTCCCTCTCCAGGTTTGTCCCTCCCCAGGGCTGTCCCTCCCCAGGACTGTCCCTCCCCAGGACTGTCCCTCTCCAGGACTGTCCCTCTCCAGGGCTGTCCCTCCCCAGGACTGTCCCTCTCCAGGACTGTCCCTCCCCAGGGCTGTCCCTCCCCAGGTTTGTCCCTCCCCAGGACTGTCCCTCCAGGGCTGTCCCTCCCCAGGACTGTCCCTCTCCCAGGGCTGTCCCTCCCCAGGGCTGTCCCTCCCCAGTACTGTCCCTCCCCAGGACTGTCCCTCTCCAGGACTGTCCCTCCAGGGCTGTCCCTCCCCAGGACTGTCCCTCTCCAGGGCTGTCCCTCCCCAGGCTGCTCCCTCCCAGTACTGTCCCCAGGACTGTCCCTCTCCAGGACTGTCCCTCCCAGGACTGTCCCCAGGACTGTCCCTCCCCAGGGCTGTCCCTCCCCAGGACTGTCCCTCCCCAGGACTGTCCCTCCCCAGGGCTGTCCCTCTCCCAGGGCTGTCCCTCTCCAGGACTGTCCCTCCCCAGGACTGTCCCTCTCCCAGGACTGTCCCTCCCCAGGTTTGTCCCTCTCCAGGACTGTCCCTCCCCAGGACTGTCCCTCCCCAGGACTGTCCCTCTTGCACAGCCCCCCCGTTCTCAGGCAGGAACAGCAATCACCTGCAGAGCCAGCAGGGCACCCCGCAGTCCTGGGGCTCTCTGGGCGGGGGCTCCAGCCCCTCTGGAGCTCTGTGGCAGTAAGAACAGCAGAGGAGAAGGGATCCCTGGTGCTCAGCCACGCCAGGAGACTGCAGCCTCAAAGGAGTTCATCATTTCCTGGGCACACAGCAGGGAGGAGAACTCACAGCGCCAGAGCTCTGTGCAGGCACAAACTCCTCGTGTTCCAGCTGCTTTAATGGCAGTGCTGGCACTGGAGCAGCAGGTGCTGCCCAGCTCCTCTCTGATCGCTCTCAGGGCAGGTTTCCACCACGAGCTCTGACAATTTGTCTGCCATAAAGACCCAGCACTTCACATTCCTGTTTTACTGTAGCCTGTTGTGTGGCAGCCTGGAATTCTTCTTGCTCTGCCTCTTTTTAAGCAGATTCACAATGTAGCTCTTTCTCACATGATTAGAAAGGGCCTCCCCTTCCCCAGAACCTGGGTCTCAGTTTTGTAGTGGGGTTTATTCTGTCAGGATCTGGCATTACTCTAACTCCAGTCATTTCACCCTCTCTCCATGTACCTGGTGCTTTCAAAATTAAACTGAATAGATAAAGGGACAGAAATCATTCTTTTTGCCCAGGAAAGTACATCACTAAGCAGTTTGTTCCCTTCCCAAAGCACTCTCTGCTCTGTCAGTGCTGACTCTTGCTCTGTGCAAAGGGAAGATGCTGCTCTCCTGCACCTCATGTCCCTTCCAGCACCTGCAGCAAAGCCTTGATGTGGCCATTCCCTCACTTCCTTCTTCTCTCCACATTCCCTGTGTTCCATACAATCACAGAGCCATGAAATGGTTTGGGTTGGGAGGAACTAAATCATGTCCAGTGCCACCCCTGCCATGGCAGGGACACTCCCACTGCCCCAGGCTGCTCCCAGTGTCCAGCCTGGCCTTGGGCACTGCCAGGGATCCAGGGGCAGCCACAGCTGCTCTGGGAATTCCATCCCAGCCCTGCCCACCCTGCCAGGGAACAATTCCTGCCCAAGATCCCAGCCAGCCCTGCCCTCTGGCAGTGGGAGCCATTCCCTGGGTCCTGTCCCTCCGTGCCTTGTCCCCAGTCCCTCTGCAGCTCTCCTGGAGCCCCTTCAGGCCTTGAAAAGCTGCCAAGCACTTTTCTTTGGCAAAGGCAGTGCTTACCTCGATAATTGTCCTGTCACTGCTGTCACTGAGCTGACCCAGCCCCTGGCCCTGACCCAGCCCCTGGCCCTGCTCTGTGTTTAAGCTGCCCAGACCAGGGGGCAGAGCCCTTGCCCAGCTCTAGGGTGGCTCAGCCACTCTTCCAGCTCAGTCTTTCCAGCAGCACCTCCCCAGAGCTGGATCCCCAGCCCCAGCCCAGCCCTGAGCCCACCTCGGGCTCAGCCCAGCCAGTGCCACACTGGGAATCTCTCCCTGCCTGGGGCCCGGCCTCAGCAGGGAGGGGAGGAATAACAATAACTTTTAGTGGAGGTTTAATGGGGACCCGAGACTGCCTCTCTCTCTGAAGAATCCTTTAAACGTTCCCTTGCTCTTTATCTTTTGCTTCCTTTAAACTGTGATTGAATTTAGGACTAATGAAAATGTGAGTCTGAGAGCATTTACTGGAAGACAGCTGCTCACTGTTTCATCTCTCCCTCTCTGCTGCTCTGTCTGATGAGCTCCTTTGCCATGTCCACCCAGACAAACGCATTTCTCCAGGGGAGGCAGCTGCATAATCAGGGTTTGAGCAGCTCTGGGTCGTTCATCTTCGTGTGGACAAGGTCATCAAGTGGGCACTGCTCCCTTCTTTTCCTCCCTAATATCTCTTCTCAACAGCAAATGGCATCTTAATAAAAGGAAAGCTTTTCTTCCCATCTTTTTCAGAGGGAGAAAAGCAGGGTTGTTGGGAAATCAGAGCCTGGATGTTCTGCCTTTTCTGCACCAGGCAATCAACATTTGGCATTTCTTCTGTCTGTGGATGGAACCTGAGACTAAACAGGGCTCAGACCTCTCATTCTGGCTTGGATTGCTGGGCCCTTAAAGAGCTGTTCAAATGTGGGGAAAACAATGACACAAATCTTCATAATTGAGGGGAAATGGTGCCCTTTTCCTTTGGCAATCCATCAGAAATTCACTGTTATGCAGGGAATTCCAGCAGGTTGCCCAGTGTTGGTTGATGGATTTTGTTTTACTGCCCTTGCACAGGACAGGAATGTCAGGATCCCGCTCCCCAGGACCCTCCTGCTCCTGATTTACATCACCCCAACGCCACCCTCAGGTGCATTTGGCCCAGCCCTGCAGCAGCTCAGCCACTGAGGCCCTCCCCAGCACAGTCTGTGTTTTCCACAGCCTCCTGGGGATTTGGGAGAGCTGGCCTTGCAGTCCTGGTGGCAGAGAGGTGCCCAAGCTCTTGGCAAGCCCTGGCACCCCTGCAAGCCAGAGGACTCCCAAGGCTGTGTTGGCTTGATGGTTCCAAGTGGCTTTGATAGACTCCAAGGCTCTGGGGCCATCAGCCTCATTTCTGGTTCCTCAGCCTCATTTCTGATCTCTCAGCCCCATCCCTGATCCCTCAACCCCATCCCTGATCCCTCAGCCCCATCCCTGATCCCTCAGCCCCATCCCTGATCCCTCATCCCTGATCCCCCAGCCCTATCCCTCATCTCCCAGCCCCATCCCTCATCCCTCACCCCATTTCTGATCCCTCAGCCCATTTCTGATCCCTCAGCCCCATCCCTCATCCCCCAGCCCCATCCCTCATCCCCCAGCCCCATCCCTGATCCCCCAGCCCCATCCCTGATCCCCCAGCCCCATCCCTGATCCCCAGCCCCATCTCTGATCCCCCAGCCCCATCCCTGATCCCCCAGCCCCATCCCTGATCCCCAGCCCCATCCCTGATCCCCCAGCCCCATCCCTGATCCCTCAGCCCCATCTCTGATCCCCCAGCCCCATTCCTGATCCCTCAGCCCCATCCCTGATCCCCCAGCCCCATCCCTGATCCCTCAGCCCCATCTCTGATCCCTCAGCCCCATCCCTGATCCCTCAGCCCCATCCCTGATCCCCCAGCCCCATCCCTGATCCCCATCCTGATCCCCAGCCCCCCTGATCCTCAGCCCCATCCCTGATCCCCAGCCCCATCCCTGATCCCCCAGCCCCATCCCTGATCCCTCAGCCCCATCTCTGATCCCTCAGCCCCATTCCTGATCCCTCACCCCAGCCCTCATCCCTGCCCGCTGCCTGTTGCCATTCCCGTGGTTTCCAAGGAAACCCTGGTGCCTCTGGAGCGGAAGGATGGGTGGTGTTGGACACAGGAGTCCTGTGCTGATCCATTTTTATCCGTGGTTGTTGTTGCCTCCTTGGCCTGGACCTCTCTGAGCGCCGCTGCCCCACCTGGGACAGAACAGGAAGATCCCGGAGTGCCCTGGCTGCCCTTCCTGCCCTGCTCCCTGCAGGGAGCCCAGCACAGAGCAGGGACCGCTGCTGCCCCTCCAGAGCAGCTGCCTCCTTCCAAGGCACCTCCACGGCCACGTGCTGCCCTCCAGGAGCACTTGTGAGGGGACACACAGAGAGTTGTCCCCTGAGCCCTGGCAGCCCCCCCTGCTCCCAGCACAGAGCAGCCACACGGGTTTGGGAGCTGGGTTCAAACCCTGGATTGCTCAGGAAGCTCCTGCTCGTCCCTTCTCACAGAACTCTCCAGGACAGGAACATTTCCTGGAGAGAAGGGATCCAGAAGGGTGTTCTGCACTCCTGGGTCTGCAGGGTTAATCCATGACACGGGCTCCAGCCTGAGTCAGTGGGAACACACAGGGCAGGATTTGGGGATGCTGGGGAGGATTCAGAGATGTCTGGGAGGATTCAGGATGCTGGGGAGGATTCAGGGATGTCTGGGAGGATTCAGGGTGCTGGGGAGGATTCAGGGATGTTGGGGAGGATTCAGAGATGTCTGGGAGGATTCAGGATGCTGGGGAGGATTCAGAGATGTCTGGGAGGATTCAGGATGCTGGGGAGGATTCAGGGATGTCTGGGAGGATTCAGGGTGCTGGGGAGGATTCAGGGATGTTGGGGAGGATTCAGGGATGTTGGGGAGGATTCAGGGATGTTGGGGTGGATTCAGGGATGTTGGGGTGGATTCAGGGATGTCTGGGAGGATTCAGGGATGTCTGGGAGGATTCAGGGATGTTGGGGAGGATTCAGGGATGTCTGGGAGGATTCAGGGATGTTGGGGAGGATTCAGGGATGTCTGGGAGGATTCAGGGATGTTGGGGAGGATTCAGGGATGTCTGGGAGGATTCAGGGATGTTGGGGAGGATTCAGGGATGTCTGGGAGGATTCAGGGATGTTGGGGAGGATTCAGGGATGTCTGGGAGGATTCAGGGATGTCAGGGAGGATTCAGGGATGTTGGGGAGGATTCAGGGATGTCTGGGAGGATTCAGGGATGTCTGGGAGGATTCAGGGATGTTGGGGAGGATTCAGGGATGTTGGGGTGGATTCAGGGATTTTGGGGAGGATTCAGGGATGTTGGGGAGGATTCAGGGAAGTCTGGATTGATGCTTGTCTGAGAAATGAGGCTGGGGCTGGTCCCTGCATACAGGGAGCTGTGGCCTGTGCTGTTCCATCCCTGCTCATTCTCCATGGAGAAGTCAGTCCCAGCTGCTGGGAGTTCAATCCCAGCAAGGTGTGGGGGATTTATTTCCATGCAATATGGAGTCAAGACACCAGGAAGTGACCCCAAAGAGCACCTGGAGAGTCACAGAACAATGGAATAGTTTGGGTTGGGAGGGATTTCTGCCCCCTGATGTGGGCAGGGACTTCTTCACCCAGCCCAGGATGCTCAGCAGCCTGGAAGTGGCAAAGATGTCCTGAGCAATCCCAATTTCCTTGCAGGACACAGACCTGTCTGTGACCCCCAGTGTCCCAAGCAGGCTGGTGGCCAGTGGGATGCCATCCCAGCATGTCCCTGTTTTGCACAGAAAGGAAAAGGAATCCATATAAATCACACTGTAACATCCAATTTTCAGATTTTCTTTTGTTCCTCCTTTTTCCTTAAAAAGACATTTTTCCACAGTGACTTGGAAGCCTCAGTTCCCCCCTTTCTCAGGAACATCAATGGCACAGGAGCAGTTGCAAATGTCTCCAGCTGCAGCTTCTTTGGGGTCAGGATTTTGGGAATGCAGCCCCTGGATCCCTTTGAGGAGGGATCTCCAGCTCAGAGACCTCAGCTCATTTGAAGCTCTAAATCTGGGATGAAAGTGAGCTGGTGGAGGGTGACTTGGCATCCTTTGAGTTTTTTATCACTGGAGTCAGTGGCTGGGGCTGGATCCCAGCTGCATTTCCTGGTCCCCTTTGCAGCCTCCTTGCTCACCTGGACAACAGGAAATGGGAATTTATTCTGTAAACAGCAGCCCGAGGTGCTGAGGGGTCAGAGCAGGCTGTGGTTACAGAGGGCTCCCTCCGGTGTGAATTCTGATAAGAGCCCTCAGCAAGGCAGGTGAGCCCCGGCCCCAGCCCAGTGTCACCCCAGGTCCTCTTATCTCAGCAGCCCAGGCAGGACAGCAGCTCTGAACATCTGCCCCTTGTCAGAGACAGGGCAGGATTACAGAACACGGGATTTTATCAGACAGAAACCAGCCAGGAGGGAGGAGTTTGCAAGAAAGGCGTGATCAGATATTGGGATATCACCTGCAGGAGATCCCACACTGCAGGTGTCCTCACAGCAGGTCAGGCACTGATAAAGTGCTTGATAAAGTGTCCAGGGCCAGGCTGGATGGGGCTTGGAGCAGCCTGGGATGGTGGAAGGTGTCCCTGCCCATGGCAGGGGTTTCATGGGCTCTGAGATCCCTTCCAGCCCAAATCCTTCTGGGGTTCAGTGATATTAAGATGAGGCCTGTGGACTCCTGGTGATGGGGATGCTCTGTCAGGCAGCAGCTCTGGGAGGTTTTACAGCCAGCCCTGGGTGAATTTTGCCTCCTCCCCTCAATCCCCATGTGCTGCTCCCAGCTCAGGGCTCCAGGCACAGCTTTCCCTGGGATGGAACATTTCCCTCCGAGCTGGGGAGTGCATTCATGTCCTGGAGAGGAGAACACAGAGCCCATCCTGAGCTTACCAGAGGCGAGGGGTGGGGATGTGAATTCTGGATGTCACTGAGAGGGATTTGTCTTTACAAATAAACTATGGGACTGCAGATAGACAAAGGCAGATACTGAGAGGTGAAAGAAGCAATGGGAGGAGCCATAAATTCCACAGGAATTCCACTGATTGATATAAGGAAAAGACAAAGGGGGCAGACATTAGAAGGGGCTCTGTGTTAGGTGATTTGGGAAGTCTGTGCCTCTCAAGTACCTCAGTCAATGGGGAGAGGGAGAGAGGAACATGCGGGCAGGAAATCAGGGTGAAAAGGAGGCTTCACTCTCCAACAACTTGAGAGACCCCATGGGAATGCCCCATGGCCTCTCCCTTTATTCCAGTAAAGTTACAGAGCTCCTCTGTCTCCTTTTCAGACACAAACCTGCGGTGTTTGTGGATTAATTCTCCGGACATCACTTATCTCCAAACACTCCCTGTTTTCACTCCCCTGTGCCTGGGACCACCACAGCCCCAGCACAGAGCAGCTCTCCCCTCTGAGCCCCTCACAGGCTGTTGGTGCCAGGAGCTGCTTTCCCAACCCCGGGGGTTTCTGTTGCATCTCCTTTTGATTGATTTGTTTCATGTGTCTAATAAATGGTGTTCACCAGAATCAAAGGATTCGGAGCTTCTGCTCTTGGTGATGAGCACAAGGCATAAGACGCTTTTTTCACTGTGAAAGGCTGAGATATGGGGACAGCTTTCCCATCCACGTCTCCTAAGTGGGTGCTTATCTTGAGATGGATGCAGGGATCTCTGCAAGGAAAATCAACATCTGCAGCCAGTGGGGACTGTCACCGGAGCTGGGGGCAGTGGAGGTGCTGCAGGGTCCCAGAGCCCCTTGTGGATGCCCTGAAAGGCTTTTCAGTGCAGCTCAGATGGGGTTTCAGAGGTGCCAGCACAGACCTGGCCACTCTTTTTTTGTTGATTGCAGTTGAGTGTTTAATTGAATGATGTCTGGAAACTTCAGTGCCCCCTTGGCCCTTGTACTGTTGCAGTGAGACATCCAAAGCTGAGGAGAGAAGGGACATCAGAACTCCTGGAGTCTTCTCAGGGTAACAAGAATCTCTGGAAACCCCAATTTCCTTAGCACAGCTCCACCCCGAGCTCAGCTGCAAAACTCAGCCATGTCTCCAAAATGCACTAAAACCTCACTGACAGGGAAAGAAGTTTTTGGTATTCCAGTATTTCTCATTCCCTCCAAAATTAACTTTGGTTCATTTATTCGAAATTAAATTTTACAGCTGTGAAATGGTTGGGTTTCTCAATAGACAGATGAATGCTGAATGGTGTTTTGCTGAACCTTCATGGATCATAAATTATTTCCTGGAGAACCAGAATTGGTACCATTTAGAACAAAAAGAAGGAGCTGAAGGATTGGTATTGGCTCCTGCAGCTCTTGCTTGTGTTCACGTGCCAAGGGCTTTGTCTGTTTTTCTTCCCAGCTCCTCCACACACAAAAACATGAACGGGTGAGGCTCCCTCCAACTCACCCTGCGGAATTGTTCTGCAGAGGAACCCAAACCATGTTGGCCTGGCAGGTTGGGACTGGGCTGGTGATGAAGGCTGAGGATGAGAGCGATTTGCCCCCGCAGCAGCCTGAGACAGCAGCTGGAAAAAGAGCCATAAATATCTTTTCTAGTTGTGAGTGTCTTCTCTCCTTTCACAGGTGAGTTATAAACACGAGCTCCCAACAGCGCTAGGGCTGGGCTGGAGTCACCCCAATAACTGCAGTTATTGGCTTGAGGAGCTGCAGCACAAACCTCAGCCAGAGCTGGTTTTCACCATTCCCTTCATTTCTGTTGGAGAGTTTCCCTGCCCAGCCTGTGAGCTGGACACTCATTCCATCCTGGGCTGGTTTCAGCAGTCAGAGGGAGTTTGGCTTGGACCACCAGGCTGTGGCAGGGGTGAAATGGTCAGAACAAGGGGAGGGGGAAGGAAAACTCAGCCTTTGGAAGCCAGCTCTGTGGGGGCTGATTCCCCAAGCCTGGAGCTGCTCTTTATACTGGCAAAAACTCAGGGAAAATGTATGGAGCTACAACAAACCAGGGGCCAAAGAGCTCCTCTGGCAGCAGAGCCAGCTGGGCTGGCTGGAATCCCTCCTGCAGGGGGGAATGAATGCTGGAAGGGTTTGGGCTGGAAGGAAACTTTAAACATCACCCAGTGCCACCCCTGCCATGGCAGGGACACCTCCCACTGTCCCAGGCTGCTCCAGCCCCAGTGTCCAGCCTGGCCTTGGGCACTGCCAGGGATCCAGGGGCAGCCACAGCTGCTCTGGGAAACTGTGCCAGGGCCTCACCACCCCCACAGAAGAAAATTCCGTTCTACCTAAATTGATCCTGGTCAGATTAAAACCATCACAGTGGCAATGGCAGCACCACTGACAGCCAATCCCTTCCCACGGCCAGGACTTATCCAGACAGACCCACAGGAAAGGCTGGGACAGGATGGTGCTGAATGGGCTGAAGAGGAAGAGATCAGAGCACCTGAACCTCCAGGAGATCCTTCAAAAGCAAACAGAGCAAACCTCACAAGAACTGGGACAGGGAGTGGCTGCTCTACTAAATATCTCCATTTTTCAGAGCTTCTCTTTTCTCCCAACTCCCTGATGGCATGTGCTGACCTGAGGGAAGGGGATTTGGGAGGCAGGAAATGCAGGGAAGGATGAATGCAGGGAACTCCCAGGCTGAGGGGTCTGGCCAGGATGGTCTTCACATGCTCAGCCTTGTCTCTTACTCCCCTGACATCAGGTAAGTAGAGAAGGACCCTGGAAAAACTCCTGCCAAAACCAATTTTCTAAGTCCTGAGGGTACAAAGATCAATGAAGAAAGAGCCTAGTTTTTTCTATAAAAATAGAAAAGAAAGAAATTTTCTTAGACAAAGTTGAAGACAAATTTCCTGCCAGGAAAGAAGAATTCTGCCAAAGCAGCAACAGATGTATTTTTATTTTATCAAATATTTGGCCTGGAATCAGATGTGCTGAGGATCTGTAATTACCTCCACATTTGGAGGAGGCTGGGTGAGGTGAAATGCTCCTCACAACTCCTAGGCATGAACACCCATGGAAAGAGAATATTCTGAATTACTGGGATGGTCCCAGTTTCCTCAGTTTCCCCCAGCAATGCATCAACACCTTGTATTAAATAAAGGTAAAAGTCATCACTTAGAAGAAAAACAAGTTTTGGGAGGGCATAAAGAAGTAAAGAAAGCAAACAATGGCTCAGCCAAATCCTGGAGGGACTGATGATCCTCTGTGTGCTGGAACTGGAATTTTATCCTGGAGGAAACTCAGGCAGTACCTGGCTGTGGTTCTGTGCCAGACCTGCACCTCCTCAGAGGAGATGGAGCTCAGGCTTGGAGGAAGCAGCTGCTGGCTGGGTCCTTCTGCTGAGTATCACAAGTGTTTTTACATCTTATATCACAAAGCCCTTGCTCCTGAAGGAGTGGGATCAGAGGAGAATTTCTTCTCTCATTAAAAGGGAAAGAATTCCAAACAAACAGAAAACACAAAGCTTTCTTGTAGGGATGCAAGGAAAGAGCCTGGATGCTTCACTCAGCCTGATAAAGGCTCAGAAACCAAAAGAAATGCAGAGTGTGTACAATATTTATTGTTTCAAATAATTTATGGCCTTGTGAAGCCCAGTTCTTTCCTTTGTGCTGTCCCCCCTGCTGCAGAGCTGGACCCACTTCACTGATTTCAGCTGATTTACCCCAGAGCCTCTCCCAGGTGCATCCCCAGGGGCCCAGGTGAGCCAGGAGTGGGGCTGTTCCCTCCTGTGTCAAACAGAGCCCAGAGCAGCAGCTGAGAGCCAGCAGTTCCAGACAGATCTGTGTGCTTACAGCTCCAGCCTGCTCTGAAACAGCCCCATAAAGTCACCTGGCTCTAGACATACATCAAACCATTTTTCACTTTGCAAATGAGCACTTTTTTAAGAGCTATAACTTTCTGGGAGTTCATGAATTTCCTGGATTCACAGCCCTTTGCTGGATGGAGGAAGGTGCAGGAGATGCTGCTGTGCACAGAGAAAAGAGGGAGAGTGGCACAGGCAGCTGAGGCAGAAGGAAAAAATAAATCCTTAGAGATGAGATTTCCAAAAGCTGCTTGGAAATAAAAGCTGGGATAAGTGCATGACACACTCAATAAATATCACTTTGCTTTATCACCTCTTCCATTTCCCAGCCTTGCCCAGGGATTTTGGGAACCTGATCTGAAACTTGAGGCCTTTAATGGCCCAGATCCTTGATCCTGCCCTGCCCCAGGGCTGGAGTCCTTGGCAGGGTGTGAGAGGTGCTTGGGCAGTCCCAGGGAACAGAGCCAGGAGGAGGAAATGACCTCAGGTGGTGTCAGGGCATGTTCAGGTGGGATATTGGGGGAAGTTTCTCCATGTCCACCTGTCCAGCCGTGGCACAGGTGGAGTCCCCATCCCTGGAGGGATTGCAAGCCCTGTGGGTGTGGCACTGGGGACACGGTCAGTGCTGGCCTTGGCAGTGCTGGGGATGGTTGGACTCGGTGATCCCAGAGGGCTTTTCCCACCTCAGAGATTCTGCAGTTCTTTGGGTTTTGCCTTTTTATTGTAGAGAAAACAACTGTGTGGTGTTTTTGCTGAATTTCCTATCCCAAGGAGCACTTTCAGCCTGGGCACCTTTGGCCATTGCAGGAAGCCCCAGGGGCCCCTGAGCAGCTGAGGGAGCAGAGGGGGTGACCCACACTGGACCAACCCTCTGAGGCTGAGGCTTTGTGCTCAACTGCAGCAAAGTGTCCCAAAAACTGAGCACAAGGCCCAGCCCCAGGCCAGGATCTCACCCAAGGTTCCCAAAGTGCCCCATGGAGCCTCTTCCACACAGCAACCTCAGGCTTTTACTGCTGCTCGAAAATCTGCTCAAATTCTCCTCCACCCCCTTGCTCAGAGCAGCAAATCCATCTTCTCCTGCACTTAGATCAAGATGAAGGGGGCTTGAGAGGTAATTAATTTTAATAATAATGCTTTTCTTCTCTCTGAGTTGCAGACATTGCCTGGCTGTTCCCTTCTGGAGCTGGGAGCCAATTTCCCACTGATCTCACTGAGCAGCACAAACGTTCCTGTCTGTAAGGAGCAGGTTCCTCTTCTCTTCACAGACACAGAGTGAACCTTTTCTGCTTTCTGAAGGCAGGCCCTGATGAAAACTCCTGCCTGGGAGCTCTCAGAGGTGCTCTGGGGAGCCCAACAGGGCTTTCATCTGCAGCCAAGAATTTGGATTTTTCTAAATTCTAATTTGCTTAACTGAGAAGAAAATCTCTCACCTTCTTCTAGGGGCATAATTTGCTCCCTTGGGTTTGTAATGCTTTTTTTGAAACATCATTTGGGCCATTGTCTTTCATGAGTTGGCAAATGTAAGGGACAGGGAGAGAACCAGAACCCCACAGAGGCGTAAAGCCAAGACAAACAGGTGTGAGCAGGTGAGGTGTGAGGTGTGGGGGGTACACCTGGAGCTGTACATTCCCCTGATGGGGACAGTTGGCATCTCTGTGCTCCCACAGCTCCTCCCAGCTGTGCCCCAGGTCCCTGGCAGAGCTCTGCTTCCCTGGAGGGCATGCAGTGAAAGAGCCTCATCCTGCTTTCATCAGAACGTGGGGAGGACAAGGGGGTCTGAGCTGGCAGTGTCCCCGTGCCTGTGCATGATGTGAGACTGCAGCTCCACTAACGAGCTTTGCTGCCTTATCTATATTCATTCTGGCAAATTAAATTAGCACTGTCTTTCAAATTTCCCCTAGGCAACCACCAGCAGCACAAAATAAACCACACGAGGGGATCACTGTGTTCTTGACACCAGTCCCCGGATTTTCAGCAGCCACTGCTCCAAGAAATCCCATCTGTCCCTGTCCCAGGAGCAGAGCTGCACCCCCTGTGCCAGGTGCCCTTACAGAGCTCCTGGCCAGCACAGGGCACCTGGGCCCTGTCCTCTCTGCTCTCCCAAATCCAGGCTGTCCTCTCTGCTCTCCCCAAATCCAGGCTGTCCTCTCTGCTCTCCCAAATCCAGGCTGTCCTGCAAATCCAGGCTGTCCTCTCTGCTCTCCCAAATCCAGACTGTCCTCTCTGCTCTCCCAAATCCAGGCTGTCCTCTCTGCTCTCCCAAATCCAGACTGTCCTCTCTGCTCTCCCAAATCCAGGCTGTCCTCTCTGCTCTCCCAGATCCAGGCTGTCCTCTCTGCTCTCCCAAATCCAGACTGTCCTCTCTGCTCTCCCCAAATCCAGGCTCTCTAAGGTGACCTTATTGCTCTCTATGGTGACCTTATTGCTCTCTACAACTTCCTGAAGGGAGGCTGTAAACAGGTGGGGGTCAGTCTCTTCCACCAGGCAGCAACTGACAGAACCAGAGGACACGGTCTCAAGCTACATCAGGGAAGGTATAGGTTGGATATTAGGAATAAATTTTTCACCGAAAGAATAATAAAGCACTGGAATGCTCTTCCCAGAGGGTGGTGGAATCATCATCTCTGGAAGTGTTCAAGAAAAGGCTGGACATGGCACTTAGTGCCATGTTATAGTCTATACTCTGAGTCGAGGTGTTAGGACATAGGTTGGACTCGATGATCTTGGAGGTCTCTTCCAACCTCAGTATTCTGTGATTCTGTGATTCCTCTCTGCTCTCCCAAATCCAGGCTCTTTGGGATGTTTCTCCTCGGTGAGAGGTGCTGCTTCCTCTCCATGGGCTCCTTAGAGCCGTGGATGGGAGAAGCAGCAGCCGTGGTTGTGGTGAGGGTGGGAATTCGGAGCGGGGGGGGTTTTGCTGCAAGATTTTTGGTTTTGCTGCTGCTGACGAAACATTCCTGGGGAGGTGTAGGGAGGTTGTTACTCACAGAAGCCCAGCTGTGTGGGGGCTGTTTGGAGAACAGGGCTTGGTGAAGGGTACCAAGGTGGGAGGGGGTGGCAGGGCCGCTCCCTCTCCCATTTTCCCTGGGATCAGGGTGGATCTGTCAGCAAAGTGAGCTCCCTAAGTGTGCAAGTGGAAAGCATTTGCAGCAAGTGGTTTTCCATTAAACACTCAATAGTGCAGCTATTAAAGCACATTCATCATCCACATGAGGTGCCTGAGCAGAAATGAGCTGGAGCATCTCCTGCAATGCTGGCTGTGGGCACATCAACCACCAGCCCCGAGTGTCACTCGCTGCCAGCTCAGAGGGGGCACCTGGCACTCAGGGGAGGCTCAGCCCAGCCCTTCACAGCTCTAGGGGTGGCTTTCAGCCCAGCTTGGAGCCTCTGAGCTTCTGGTGCCTTGAAAGATGCCTCTTTGTGTCCCTCTGACCTTCTGGTGCCCCCAGACCCATCTCCCTGTGTCCCTCTGACCTTCTGCTCCTTAGCTGTGTCTCCAGCTGTGCTGTCCCAACACCCAGGGAGCTGGGACACCTTTGTCCCTGCTGGAACCAGTGGAGGTACCAGGAGGCTGCAGAGGCTCCCTGGTGGTTTAGTTGGTGTTCAGTGCCCACTCCATTGCTCACAGCTGGGTTCTGCCCCAAGGACACAAACCCAAGGCTCTGCACTGAGCTCTGATGGGGATATTCTTCCCAAAACATCAATGGGATTAAATGGAGGAGACTCTCCTGCTTCTCATGGCAGCTCCCCTGCACTGGATGCTGTTAGCAGCTGTCCCAGGGATGGCCCAAGCTCTGAGCCACAGTTTCCATTGCAATTCATCTGCCCTTTGCCCAGGAACGCCAGGGCTGTGCTGGGGAGAGGCACTCGGCCGGGGGCATGTCCAAATGAGAGCTGGGGGAGATGGTGATGGTGGTGGTGATGGTGGTGATGGAGATGGTGGTGATGGAGATGGTGGTGATGGTGGTGATGGTGTTGGTGAGGGAGATGGTGGCGGTGGTGGTGATGGTGGTGACGGTGGTGATGGTGGTGATAGTGATGATGGTGATGGTGATGGTGGTGATGGTGATGATGGTGGTGGTGATGGTGGTGATGGTGGGGTGGTGGTGATGGTGGTGGTGGTGATGGTGGGGTGGTGGTGACTGTGGTGATGGTGGTGATGGTGATGGTGGTGATGGTGGTGATGGTGGGGTGGTGGTGATGGTGGTGATGGTGGTGATGATGGTGGTGGTGGTGACTGTGGTGATGGTGATGGTGTTGGGGGTTGGGCCTTGTTCCCTTACTGTCCCAGTTTGAAGCATGTTTCCCATGATCATGCTAAGGAAGCTTGCTGGGTTTCGCCCAGGCTGTTTCCAGGACTCCAGACGCAGGGGAGCTGGGGCTGCCTGCAGGGCTGCTCTCTCGGCAGCCAGCTCCCAGGGGAGGCAGCGCTGCCTGTCCCAGCCCGGTGGGGACGCCCGGGATGCTCTCTCAGCAGCCAGCTCCCAGGGGAGGCAGTGCTGCCTGTCCCAGCCCGGTGGGGACGCCCGGGATGCTCTCTCAGCTCCCAGGGGAGGCAGCGCTGCCCGTCCCAGCCCGGTGGGGACGCCCGGGATGCTCTCTCAGCTCCCAGGGGAGGCAGTGCTGCCCGTCCCAGCCCGGTGGGGACGCCCGGGATGCTCTCTCAGCAGCCAGCTCCCAGGGGAGGCAGCGCTGCCCGTCCCAGCCCGGTGGGGATGCCCGGGATGCTCTCTCAGCTCCCAGGGGAGGCAGTGCTGCCTGTCCCAGCCCGGTGGGGACGCCCGGGATGCTCTCTCAGCTCCCAGGGGAGGCAGTGCTGCCCGTCCCAGCCCGGTGGGGACGCCCGGGATGCTCTCTCAGCTCCCAGGGGAGGCAGCGCTGCCCGTCCCAGCCCGGTGGGGACGCCAGGGAGCCAGGCTCTCTGTGAGGGACACTGACCTGCATCGGCTCTGCTCCAGCTCTGACACCACAGCTGACCAGCAGGGCCAAACGGTGAGTGGGGAGCCCTTCCTCCACCCGCCCTCCTACACGGGACACAGCTGCCACTGCCACCTCCCCCCTCCCGTCTGCCACCTCCCAGCTCTGCGGGCCCTGCCATGTCTTCACCACCAGGAACAGACACAGCAGAGTGTGCCTGCGGCTGGGAGAATTGCAACTGAGTTATTTGTTCTGTTTTGTTGTTAATTTCCATAGCTGCTGTTGTTTCTGTTGGTCTGGTTAGATATATCAGTAAAGAGCTGTTATTCCTACCCCCTTGTCTCTGCCTTAGAGTTCCTGATTCTAAAATTATAATACTCGGGAGGGAAGGAGTTTACATTCTCTATTTCAAAGAGGAGCTTCTGCCTTTATTGGCAGACACCTGTCCTTCAAACCAGGACAGATGGTGATGATGATGGTGATGATGGTGATGATGATGGTGATGATGATTAACACGAGTGCTTTATTTGTTTGGCAGGTGGCTGATACAGAGAGAGCTGCCTAAGCCTCCCTCCCTCCCTGCCCTGCTGAGCAAGGACAGCCTGGAATTCTGCTGTTCTCTGAGATCAGTCAGGGCAGGCTGGCCTTGCCCCATGGTCACACTGGAGAAAGGGCTCTGGCACCTCAGGTGAAGAGGGGGGATCCCACCAGGACCTGACACAGCCTCAGTTTCCAGCAGGGAAAACAAACCAACCCTCCCAGCTTGAAGGATGAGTCCCAACAGCTGGATGCTCATTAAAGGACAGAGAGTCTGTGGATCCAACAGGAACAGTGGCTTCAAATGTCACCAGAAATGGCTCCAATCTTTGCTGAGGGTTTTCCCTGCCTTTTAGCATTTCTCCTGTCCTTCCCTGCCAGGAGCAGCTGAGAGTTTGGTATTTCTCCCACAGGAGCCTCCTTGGTCCTGTGCCCCATCCCAGCCCCAGCTCAGGATCCCTCAATCCCAGCTCAGGATCCCTCAGTCCCAGCTCAGGATCCCTCAGTCCCAGCTCAGGATCCCTCAATCCCAGCCCTGTCCCAGTGCTGTTGGAAATGCTGGTATCTCCACAGGAGGGTGCAGCCACTGGGGCTCGGGTTTTTCTCTCGAGTAACCAAGGGGAGGACAAGAGGAAATGGCCTCACGTTGTGCCAGGGGAGGTTTAGGGGAAATTCCCTCCCTGGAAGGTTGGCTGGGGCTTGGAGCAGCGTGGGATGGTGCCTGGCTGGGCCATGGGAGAAGGGGAAGGTTGAATCCTGGTGCAGACCTGCCTGGGATCAGCTCAGTTGCCCTCCAATCTTTCAAGGACTGTCTCTCCCCTCAGTCAGGCTTTAGGGGAAGATTAAGTGTTCCAAGCCCGATTTACATTTCAAAACCCAGCCCAGGCGTGGTGTGAGATCAAAGTGAGAGTGGGCTTTGGGTGTATCGATCAGAGACCCACAATGCTGCCCCTTCCTGCTTCCCGTGTTTGTACAGGATCTAACAAGAGTTTGGGAATAGAAGAACTCTCAGCATGGTTATTTTTTTCCAGGTAGGGAATTTGTATTCCCAGGTATTTCCATGTTTCCCTCAAAGACAAACCCTTCCTTTGTGCTATCGTGACTGCTTCCCACATGTGGCACTTGTGCCTCCCCATCCCAACCTGCTGCTCATCTGCCAAAGGCTCCAGCCCGGGATCCAGGTGTGGATCCTGCTGCTCAGAGCCCAGCTTTGTCCCTGACTGGCCCTCAACCCCTGCCCTGCTGTCCCCACACCCTGGGTCACACCTGCACCAGAACTTGGTGGGATCTGAGACTGCACTAAAAGAAGGAACTCTGTTCTGATTCTCAGGAAGGGTTTCTTCCTGCAAAGGGTGAAAGGCCTTGGAACTGCCCAGGGAGGTTTGGAGTGCCCATCCCTGGAGGTGTCCCAGGAACTCCTGGATGTGCTGAGCACTGAGTGCTCTGTGCTGGGGACAAGGTGGGCATCAGGCACAGCCTGGACTCCATGATCCTGGAGGGCTTTTCCCACCTCAGTGATTCCATGAAAACAGAAATCACCTTTCCAGGGACTGGCTGGGCTTTGAGGTCCTTCCCAACCCAGCCATTCCATGGCTCTGTGATGTCACCTCCATGCCCCCCACACCAGTGTCCCTTGTTCCCTGCACCTGCACCCTGGGCACAGCTCCTCTCCTTCCATGAGCCAGGGGATCTGCTCGAGCTCCAGGCTCGGAATGGGCAGGATCCTCCCTGCCTTGGCAGCCTCTGCCCTCCCTCTGCCCCCCAGCCCTGGCTGCCTGTGCCTGGCAGGGAACCAGTCCTGCAGGGAAAGCAGGACAGAGCATCCCAGCCCCTCTGCTGTGGATTCTGGCGGAGCCAGAACTGTCTCAGCTAAGCAGTGACTGTTCTCCTCCCCAGCAAACTCTGGAAGTCCTTGTCCTTTGTGCCAAGCTCCCCAGGGCTGTGAGCGAATTCCCAGGGGGGCTGGCGTGGGGCAGGAGCAGAGCCCAGCTCCAGGCTCCCCTCGGCTGGGATGGGGCTGGAGCTGCCTCATCCCAGCCACTGGCAGCAGCTCTGGAGAGAGGCTGGAGGGAAGGGTCTAAAATCCTGCAAAACCACTGCACCTTGAAGGGCTCTGCCTCCTGCCTGGCTGAGGGAGGGCAGCCTGAGAGGAGACCCCTTTTGGGATAAAATACCTGAGAGGAGACCCCTTTTGGGGGATAAACACCTGAGGGGAGACCCCGTTTGGGGGATAAAATACCTGAGAGGAGACCCCTTTTGGGGGATAAACACCTGAGGGGAGACCCCTCTTTGGTGGAAAGCAGGAAATGCCACTGTAGGGACACTGCTGTGCCACTGCTGTGGCTCAGGGTGGGTGGCAGATGGTGCCAGTGATGCAGGGAAGGAGGGGATGGAGGATTTGACACAGTGTCAGAACCATGGCCAATGCTGTTCCACCCTGGAGATGTTTCAGCAGAGGAAAAACCCTGCTCAGCTCTTGGCAGGGCCAGCAGTGACCAAAGGATGTCCCTGTGACCCAGCACTGCTCACCAGCCCCACAGCAGTGACCAAAGGGTGTCCCTGTGACCCAGCCCTGCTCACCAGCCCCACAGCAGTGACCAAAGGGTGTCCCTGTGACCCAGCCCTGCTCACCAGTCCCACAGCAGTGACCAAAGGGTGTCCCTGTGACCCAGCCCTGCTCACCAGTCCCACAGCAGTGACCAAAGGATGTCCCTGTGACCCAGCCCTGCTCACCAGCCCCACAGCAGTGACCAAAGGGTGTCCCTGTGACCCAGCCCTGCTCACCAGTCCCACAGCAGTGACCAAAGGGTGTCCCTGTGACCCAGCCCTGCTCACCAGCCCCACAGCAGTGACCAAAGGGTGTCCCTGTGACCCAGCCCTGCTCACCAGCCCCACAGCAGTGACCAAAGGGTGTCCAGTGACCCCACACTACTCACCAGCCCCCAGCTCCCACCTGGGGAGGTTTTGCCCCTCTCATTCCTCACTGAGGGGTACAAGGGGTGACAGGCTGGAGCGCTGCTGGGGGCAGGTGCTGGGCATTGATCCATGTTGGGAATGCCAGCAGGGAGCTGCTGGAGCCACTCCTTGGAGCTTAAAGCTCCCAGATCCCAGCTCCAGCCTATGAAAGCTTGGCCTGCTCTGCCTGCCCCTGGGAAAACACTGCTGTTCTCCCAGATAAAGGCAGTGCAGCCTGCCTGGGAAAATAAATATTTACTTGTGAAGGGCAGCAGCAGCAGAGCTGAGCCCCTTCTGCAGCAGTTTGGAATGCAATTGCAGTCTGTGCCCAGGGAGCTGCCGGGGCAGGAGGGCAGAGCTGCCAGGGAAGGGCTCCATGGGCTGGGACCCTGAGCACAGCCACCCCCCCAGCCCAGACAAACAGCCCCATGGGCTGGAGCTCGGCATGTGGGGCAGGTCAGTGGGTCACAGACAGCTCAGCTCAGCCCGGGCTCTGGCACCAGCTGTGCTTTGTGCTCCTGGAGCTGTTTATTGGAGCGTGGGCTGATCAGTCCATGCTGAGGAGGATCCACCCCCTGTTAGGGAATTATAAACTCCCCCGTCTCGAGTAAAGATGTTCTTCCCCTTCTGCAAAACCCTGCTGGGACTAAACCTGGCTCTTCAGCCTCCGAGGATTGCCCAAATTTTCTCCACTCTGCCCCAGCTGGTGAGTGAGGCCTCGCTGGTACCAGACACTCCTGTGGGCCTCACACAAGTTCCAGATTTAACCCAGCCCTGCCCAGCCCAGCCCCTGCCCAGCCCAGCCCTGCCCCTGCTTCTGCCCCTGCCCCTGCCCTGCCCTGCCCAGCCCTGCCCTGCCCTGCCCTGCCCCTGCCCTGCCCCTGTCCCTGCCCCGTCCCTGCCCCTGCCCTGCCCCTGTTCCTGCTCCTGCCCCTGCCCTGCCCCTGTCCCTGCCCCTGCCCTGTCCCTGCCCCTGCCCTGCCCCTGTTCCTGCTCCTGCCCCTGCCCTGCCCCTGTTCCTGCTCCTGCTCCTGCTCCTGCCCCTGCCCCTGCCCCTGCCCTGCCCCTGTTCCTGCCCCTGCTCCTGCCCCTGCCCCTGCCCCTGTCCCTGCCCCTGCCCCTGCCCCTGCCCCTGCCCTGCTGCTGGGCTTTCCCTGCTCTGCCCCAGCCCTGCCCTTCCCCTGACTTGGTTTTTGTGCAGGTTAACAGACTTTGGGCTTTGAATAAGCCATCAAACCCAGCCTGGCTTCACAGGCTTGAGCACAGGTTTTAGCCAGGTTTCATTCTGACACCAGGCCTTAAACCCACGCTCATCAGAGCCACACAGCACCTGGGTGTTTGGGATCTGATCTCCTGGAGCTCCCAAACTCTGCATCATCCCTGTCAAATCTCCCTGTTACGTTTGTCTCGCAGTGCTGGGGCTGCACTCAGCAAGAGATTTGCTCAAATTAAAACATGCTTTGTATCTGAGTCCCTGTCCAAGGGGCTCCTTGGGCTGTTTCGGGGGATGTTGACTCCCCAAACAGGAGGATTTTACCAGTGGCCTGGCTCTGGAGCTGCAGTGGAACACCTGGAGGTGCAGCCCCAGCAGGAGCCTCAGGGGATGTGGTTCCACACCCACTTTGTGTGTCAGCCTGATAAACAGAGCACTGGGGCCTCAGTCAGTCCCTGGAGGGGTTTATCCTCATCTTCCCGCTGGGATCATGGATTCCTGTCCCAGCCCAGCCCCCAGGAATCCCCCTGCCCATCCCTGGAGCTCTGGCAGCCTCGGGGCCGTGCCCATTCCCTGGGGAGCCTGGGCAGTGCCAGCACCCTCTGGGGGAGGGAAGAACCTTTCCCTGAGCTCCAGCCTCAGCCTGCCCTGGCCCAGCTCCAGCCATTATTAATTGACAAATAATAACGTCTGTAGCTGCTGTGAACAAAAGAAGCCCCAGTTAGAGCTGGGCAGGAGCAGAGTGTGTTTGTGTGCTCTGGCTGTTTCAGAGCTGTGTGTTTGCCCACTCTGGGGTTTTATTCCTGCCGTGCTGCCTTGGGGTGACATTATGATGCTTGTATCCCTGAATTGTCTGTTGGTGTTGAATGTTGAGTTCTGCAGCTTTCAGACTGGTTCCAGGAGTGAAGGGGGAGAGAAGAGGTGCAGAGTTTGTTACCAGAGACTGCACCTGCTCCCCTGCATCCTTCACACAGACTGTGCTGTCTGCAGTGGACGGTGGGAAAGAGCTTCTTTTTGCTTTTAGTTAGTTTTTCTGGCTAGCTGAGGCAAAGGAGTCACCTGGACTGTTTTAGGGGGGGGGGGGGGGTTTCCCCTTTTTCTTGGAATTGTTCAAACCTGCTCTGGACTGAAAACCCAGAGGAGCACCAGGAGCTCACACCATGGCCCACTGAGCCTGGCCTGGGCTGTGACATTTCCCAGGGCTGGAGGGACTCAGAACAGCCTGGGTGAGCTGGGCTGTGACCCACAGAGGGACTGAGAACAGCCTGAGTGAGCTGGGCTGTGACCCACAGAGGGGCTGAGAACAGCCTGGGTGAGCTGTGACCCACAGAGAGGCTGAGAACAGCCTGAGCTGGGCTGTGACCCACAGAGGGGCTGAGACCCATGGAAGGGACTCCGATGAGTTTGTCATCTTTTCAGAGCAGCGAGAGGTTTTACTGTTTGGTATTGTTCAATTTTGTTCTGGGAAGTGCTTTGTGAGTTAAATAAACAGGTTTTTTTTCCACTTCTCTCTGAGGGAATACTTTTTCCCAGAACCAGTTGAGGGCCCCCATTTGGAGATTTCCTCACAAATTTGCCCTAAACCAGGACACATGCACTTCAGCCACACCTCAGCAATCTGGGGGTTTCATGTAGGGCTCCTGCAGGGTCTGCAGTGGGAGAACCAAGGAAAAACCCCTGGAAAAGCTGGCCCAGCCTGGCCCCTGCAGCTCCAGCCCCTGCAGCAGCACCGAGTGCAGTCCCTTCCCTTCCCTCCCTGTGTGTGGCAGACGAGGGTGTGAGCCTGGCAGGGCACAGTGGGGTGAGGGACAGGGACGGTGCCCTGCTCTGGGGACACACTCTGAGAGCAGAACAAACAGCCCAGCTCCCATCTCTCCTTCCTCCTCCAGCCCTGCCTCACTTCTCCCACCTCCAGACACAGGCAAAAGCAGCTCAGATCAGTGGTGACTCGTTGTTGCTCTTTAATTCATGCAAATGTTCTTTTTAACTAGCTCAGAGTCTCAAACAGCCCTCTGGGGAACCTTCTGCGTTTATGATTATTGAAACAAAAGTCTATTTCCTTTAAGCACAAAACAATTGGGGGAGAGAGGGAAGGAACTTGTTTTCTTTTCTAGCAAGTACAGTAAATTCAAAGGTCAGGTACAAGCTGACACAGCAATGGGTGAATCAACACTGGGGAGAATTTTCTGGAATAGCAATAAAAATGTCCCTTTGCAGCCACACAGAATCACAGGGATTCTATCTGTATCTGACTTTGGAGGGTCTGGGGCAGGTTTGGTTTGGCAGTTTTGGTATCCTCAGGTACCCCCAGCAGGTACAGCCAGAGCCCTGGTGCCACTTCACAGCTGGAGCACCAAGTCTGCCCAAAAACTTGGGGACAGGCATTGGGGTGGCCTCAAACCTGGCCAGGGATTCAGCCTGAGCTGCAAGCCAGCATCAGCCAGGGGAGCTCAGGCTGGGTATCAGGAAAGATTCCTTCACTGGGAGAGTGGCTGAGCCCTGTCACAGACTGGCAGTGGGCGAGTCCCCATCCCCACAAGTGCCCAAACCCAAGCTCGTGTGCCTCTCCATGGTGGGACTCAAAGGTTGGACTTGGTGACCTTAGGACTCTTATCCAGCCTTCATGATTCTGTGATCTTCCCACAACCCCTCCTGATTTCAGAGTGTAATTCCCACCACATCCCTGTTCTCTGCCTTTGGAGTGGCAGCAGACACCCAGAATTATCCATGTGCTGGAATTATCCATCAGCCTGGAGCTGCTCCTGCCTGGTTTTCCTGGTGGTCTCTGGGCCTCAGCCTCCCATCACTGCCAGGCTCCTGTGGGCTCCTTGGGGACCCCTCAACAGCCCCAGGCACAGCTCTGGAGTCACAGCTGGAGATGTTGATGTTGAGCTACTGATGCTTCCATAAACACACCCTGGAAGGGTCATTCACCCTGGAAAATGGATCTGAATCCTTCAATCCTTCCACGCTCAGGGAGGCACAAAGCCACCCCTGTGTCTCCTGTGGAGCTGATGTGTTTGCAGGCTGAGCACTCCCTCGGGGGGTTTGGGGGTGCCCAGGGCTTGTGGTTGCCCTCAGGGTGAGGAGCAGCCTCAGCAGGGGCAGTGCAGGAGCTGCTGCTGCAGGAGCTGCCTCGGGGCTGGGTTAGCCCTGCTGCCAGCCCAGCTTTGATTTTCAGCTGTCACTCAGTGCAGGGCACTTTGGAGCAGCTCCCCTGGCTCAGGCTCTTCTCTGCCTGCCAGTGCCCGACTGCAGCTGCCAGGAACAGGAGGAGAATCCAGGCAGCTCCTCCCGATGTCCCTGGACACCCCACAGGGACCCAAGGGGCTCCCCAGCCCAGAGTGATTTTGTGCTCAGATCTCCTCAGGGCTGTGTGCTCTGAAACCACACAAACCCCTGTGAGCTCCCCATCCCTGCTCCCTGTGAAGAGCTGCCTTGCAAGGCTGTTAATTGCAATTAACATCCCACAGTTCTCACGGGCAGCAAACACCTTTTTCTGCTCTCCATCCTGGCTGTTTTCACAGCCACCTTTGGGTGCAGCTCCTCAGTTGTCTCCTCTCCAACCCTGACCCAGCAGAAGGATCTGCACAGATCCAATACTGAGTTCCCAAAACTCCACTGGCAGGGGTGGCACATCCCCTGCACCAAATGAGGCAGGCTCAGCACCCTCCCTGGCTCTGCAGGTGCCAAAGGCAGGGACAGGGGCCCTTTGCTCACAGCCCCTCTGTCATTGATCATCCTGACTCACTTGTTCTCTGGGTAATAAGTGATTATCTGCCTGCTCACATGGACATGTAAAAAGGAAAACTAACATGGCCTCTAAAACCAATGAGCCAGTAAATAGAGGGCTATAAATAATCAGGAGAAAGGATTTAATTAGCTGCAGAACTCACTTGCAGGGCACTGGGTTCATATGGATGCCTCTCATCCCAAACTGCCTCACGTGCCCCCATCACTGCCCAGCCCCTGCCCTGTTCCCTTCCCTGCCCAGACAGGCACCGTGGCTGAGCTGTGTTTTGGCAGGGTTTGGTGACCTGGCTGAGCTGGGACAGCTCTGTCCTGTCAGTGCTGCTGGACAGCATCAACCCCGAGAGCCCCAGAGCAGGGTGAGAGCAGAGCTCACACAACCCGTGATTCATGGGGTCATGGAATTGGTCAGGCTGGAAAAGCCCTCTGAGATCAGAGCCCAAGCTTTAACCCAGCACTGCCAAGGCCAGCACTGGCCAAGTCCCCAAGTGCCACAAACACAGGGCTGATAAACCCCTCCAGGGATGGTGCCACATCCACAGGGCTGATAAACCCCTCCAGGGATGGGGACTCCACCCCTGCCCTGGCTGGTCAGCCCTTTCCATGAGGAAATTTTCCCAAAATCCACCCCTGGCCCAGCCTGAGGCCGTTCCCTCTGCTCCTGTCCCTGTCCCTGTTCCCAGAGCCCGACCCCCCCGGCTGTCCCCTCCTGTCAGGGAGTTGTGCAGAGCCACAAGGGCCCCCCTGAGCCTCCTTTTCTCCAGGCTGAGCCCCTTCCCAGCTCCCTCAGCCTCTCCTGGGGCTCAGCCCCTTCCCAGATCCGTTGCTCCTGCCCAGAGTCAGGGCTGTGCTGCTTCCCATCCCTCCCTGCACTCATGGGATGCTCGGGATGCAGGAGAGGGGCTGCACTTCCAACCTGGTCAGAGCAGGAGCTCTCTCCCTCTGTCCCTGCTCTGCTGCTGCCTCAGCTCAGTGACAGTGCAGGACGTGAGGGAAGATCAGCAGAGAGCCCCAAATGAGATTAAATTGTACCCAGAGTCTCTGGTTTGAGGTGTCTGGGCTGAGTTTAGGGAGAGTTTGACAGATCCCTGGTGCATGCTGGCAGCCCATCCTGCAGTTCAGGCTGCAAATAGATCCTTTATCAAGGCAGCTTTGCCCAAAGCTCTGTCTCTCCTTTATTTTGCACCTGTTTGCTTCCCTAGCCATGGCTCACTCACATCCCTCCTCAGCACTCCCTGTTTGTGAATTCACCCCAGGTTTTCAGATGAAAATGTTCTATTGAGCAGCATCAACCCCAAACTCCTGAATTTTCTGGGAATGGCTGCACGGATGTGAGGCATGCTCTGTCATGTCTGGAAAGAGTCATTTCACCATGGAAAGAACGATTCCATCAGGCCAAAGCAGCCTGTAAAGATCCCTGTGCTGTGTTTCACTGCCTTTCTCCAGGACCCAGCCAGATGCCTCTTTAGCACCCACGTGCTGTTGGTTTTATTAATGTTGCATCTGCTGGTGATTTGAGCAAGGGCCAAAGGTTCAGAATTGAAACTCAAGGACCCTCTCCTACTAAAAGATTTTATTAGCCATAAATCTATTATAAAGTGCCCGTGTTGACAATAGGGAATAACACAATCGAAGCTCTCTCCTGGCAGTGACAGCCCAGCCCTGAATTAATCTGTCTCGTTAACTGTCCTGGCTAAGAGCCTTTCAGGAGCACAAAGCACTGGGACAGAACACAGAGAAACAGCTGTGCCTGGGCAAACACATCCTGCTTTCCTGTGCCCTCCCTACACGGATGATGCTCCATCCCAGCCCCAATCTCCTGGGCCTGTGCTTTGTGCCAGCCTCAGGTGTTAAGTGAACAAAACATTCCAAAGTGGGAATAGTGGCTTCCTTTGTGCCGCTGGAAGGAGGATATTGATGGCTAATGAGATCTTCCCTTAAGGGGAAGGGAGCACTGAAGATTTAGGGATGTTGTGGTCAAAAGGAGCAAAAAGCTTCAGAGGGTCTGCAAAAGCTCACGAGGTTTGCTGGTAAGTGACACGCTTGGTGTGGAAATTGGTGTCAGTTTGTCCCTGACCTTTTAATAGGTTAGCTTTCCTCTCCCTGGAGAGAAGTTTCTCACTTTCTATGCAAATTAATTATCACGCCCAGTGTGGTGGCTGGAGAAACTCAGGGGTCTTTGGTGGTCTTGATCCCCTTCCCACATTCCACACCCACTTCTCAGCCTCACTCCTGGATCCAGGGGTTGTATGGGCTCACTGGTACTGGCACCTGGGGGCTGATAATTCTCCTAAAAGGTCCTGGTACTGCTCCCACAAGGGAGGCTGTTCCAGTTTGGATGGTTCCTCCTCTTCCCTGTAAATACAATTTATTCCATTGCAGCCCCCCACAGTGACCAGGCAGCCCTGGCAGAGTCCCCCTGTCCCCTCCCTCTGTCCTCAAGCTGGTGCTCACAGCCCTGCAGAGTTAGGGGCACACTGCACTAACACTGACATTGCCAAGAAAACTGGGAGGGAGGGAACCAAAGGGCAGACGAGGAGGGAATGAGGTGCACAGCATTGCACAGCCTGCTTTAGGAATTCACTGAACACCATTCTGAGGCACCAGGCTGCCCAAACTAAAACAAAACCCATCAGCCTTTCAAAGCCAGGCTCTAATAAACTCCAGGAGTGTGAGGAGCTGCCCCAGGGGCTCTGCTCGGGGCTCTCTGCCCACAGGACCACTCTGATCAAGGATTTCAAATATTTCTGGTGATTTTATTCACATTCCTGTTTCCAGGAGAGGTCTGGAAGCTCTGTCCAGGCCAAAAGCATGTGAGGAGAGCATTCCATGCTTTGGGAGCTCGGGAGTGTGGAGGGGAGCGAGCTCCTGCTGGCAGAGCAGCCAGGACTGCCAGGGAAGGTGTGGGCACAGCAAGTCCAGATCCTTCCTCCTTCCTCACAGGGAATGGCTCCCACTGCCAGAGGGCAGGGCTGGCTGGGATCTTGGGCAGGAATTGTTCCCTGGCAGGGTGGGCAGGGCTGGGATGGAATTCCCAGAGCAGCTGTGGCTGCCCCTGGATCCCTGGCACTGCCCAAGGCCAGGCTGGACACTGGGGCTGGGAGCAGCCTGGGACAGTGGGAGGTGTCCCTGCCATGGCAGGGGTGGCACTGGATGGAATTTAAAGTCCCTCCAGCCCATCCCAGCCCAGTTCCATGTCCTGAGCTGGTGCAGAGCTTGTGGCTGTTCAAATGTTCCCAAGTTTCAATTCACCTGCACCCTCAGCCCCCAGCTCGAGCTGTAAGTGACCTTTTGAGGAGCTGGGTGAAACAACTCCTTTGTGTTTGAGAGCCACTTCCCACTGGGTTTCTCATGCCAACACTGTGGTTGGAAAAATAAATGGGTCTTCTTTTCCATTTGCAGAAACTTTCAAGCACTTTCAGCAACTCTAAATGGAAAAAAAGTGTTCAGGTTCACAATACCTTCCCTTTCCATACCTGCTTTTCCGGAATTACTCTCAACAAGCATCTGAAAGGAGATCTAAAAATAAAATATCAACAATTTTGTCGATATCTTGGAGTGTCCCATGAATGGGGCTGAGCAGTGAGATTGTGGTTGCCCTTGTCACTGGGCAGCAATTCCAGCTCTGCTTCCCTTCCGAGCGAAGCCCAAAGCTGCTGCTGCAGGGATGCTCTGTGCTGGGGCTGGGTTTGGGCTCCTCAGCTGATTTAACAAAACTCAGCTCAGTCATGGGCTCAGAACAGAGCAGCTGTGGCTGCCCCTGGATCCCTGGAAGTATCCAAGGCCAGGCTGGACATTGGGGCTGGGAGCAGCCTGGGACAGTGGCAAGTGTCCCTGCCATGGCAGGGGTGGAATGGGGTGGGCTTTAAGGTCCCTCCAACCCAAACCATTCCAGAATTCCACAATATTTCCAACTTTCTCCTCCAGAAACTCCTGAAGCTTGGGTTTGTTCCATTTCCAAGGGAAAGCTCAAGGCTGGAGCTTTCAGCAGAGCTGGGGAGTTGGGAGCAGACAGGAAATAATGGGAGATTTATCAGTCCTGTTCCTGCCATCCAGAGCATCCCAATGTCACTGCTTCCTTTGCCAGTGATCCCCCAGCCATCCCAGAGCAGGCTCTGCTTCTTCAGGGGATTTCACAATTTGAAAACTGTCTCTGCACAAAAAGGAAAGAAAAGCAAAACACCCCAATTTTACCTTCCCGTAAAGCAAAGTAAAAATCACCTCACAGCTGCTTTTAGAAGTGCTTCTGTTTTAACTCTTTGTATCACAATTTGTTACAATTCTTTAGGAGAAGGATGTAATATTGGGACATTGCATTTTTGCTGTCAGGTTATTCTCCTCAAAACCCCAAAGTTCCCACCAGAACCTTTGTTTCAGCACTTTCCCTGGAGACAACTTCCTATTACCCACTAAAGCAGCTGGGAAACCTTCCTGATGCTGCGTTGCAGAAGAAGGGGTTGGGCTGCCCTTGTATTTGAGGGGCTGTAAATCCCAAATAACCCAGTGTTTACAATCCCAATTTTGGGAATTTGAAACCCCAGGTCCTTGCAGACTAAAGTGTGTGTGACACATCCCAGTGGCCACCCCCAAACTCTGCCAGGCCCATGAGGCTCCAGCTTCGTGCACATGGGGCCATGGATTTAGGATTTTTGCAGCCCTTTCCAGGCAGATCTGCTCTCTCTGCTTCTGGGGTCACCCTTCCTGTTTCTCTGCTGCTCTGTGCTTGCTGCTGGGTCAGTGACCCCGAGGTTTGGGACCTTTGCCTGTGTCTGGAGCTGGCCCTGGAGTTTTGCTGAAGCCCTTGGATGCTGAGTGTCTCCCCAAGCCCCCCCTGCCCCACCCCAGGAGTGTCCCCTCATGTCCCCAGCCCCTCATGCACAGCTCACCAGCATCTCCAGCCCCTCTCTTTCTGGGAAAAAAAATCCTCCCTGAGATCTCTGGATGAGAAATGTTGTATGAAATTGTTGCTCTCTGGAGAGCAATGGGATGGAACCAGAGCCTTCCTGTGGGATTTGCAAAGCCAACCACAGCCCCTGCTGCAAATGCAGTCTTTCCTGCAGGAGCCCTTAGGCTGGGAATTACCCATTCACCAGCCCCAAAATGCTGGGGATAACCCATTTACCAGCCCCAAAATCTTGGGAATAACCCATTCACCAGCCCCAAAATCTTGGGAATAACCCATTTACCAGCCCCAAAATGCTGGGGATAACCCATTTACCAGCCCCAAAATGCTGGGGATAACCCATTTACCAGCCCCAAAATGCTGGGGATAACCCATTTACCAGCCCCAAAATCTTGGGAATAACCCATTTACCAGCCCCAAAATGCTGGGGATAACCCATTTACCAGCCCCAAAATCTTGGGAATAACCCATTCACCAGCACCAAAATCTTGGGAATAACCCATTCACCAGCACCAAAATCTTGGGGATAACCCATTCACCAGCACCAAAATCTTGGGAATAACCCATTCACCAGCCCCAAAATCTTGGGAATAACCCATTTACCAGCCCCAAAATCTTAGGAATAACCCATTCACCAGCACCAAAATCTTGGGATAACCCATTTACCAGCCCCAAAATCTTGGGAATAACCCGTTCACCAGCCCCAAAATGCTGGGAACAACTCAATCCTTAAAAAGCCTCAGGACACCCAATGAGCTGCATGAAAACCCTTCAAGCACAACTCTGGTCCAGACTCCTCTCCTTGCATTTATTTATGGGATTATTCCTCTCCTGTGCTGGTCCTCACGAGGCTGCAGCTGCAGGATCTGCCCTTGCTCCAAGCCTGGTGCCAAATCCATCCTTTCCTGTGCCACGTGGAGCCCCTCGTCCCTGTGGCCATTGTCCTGGATCTGACAGATGGTTTGTGGTGTTGGGCTGGGCTCCAGGAAAAAATATTTTCTGAGGCATTAATCTTTATAGGAATTAGCTACAGCAACTGCTCCATGTGGCACTTGGAGATCGCTCTGTGCAGTTCTTGTGTCTTCTGGTGAACAGAATTTGGTGTAAAATTCAGGGATTTTCTTCAAGGGAGTCTGCACAGAGAGGATCAGGGAGGAGTAGAAGGTATTCAGAACTTTGGGGATGGCTGTAAGTTAGGATGATTTGGGTTTGTGCACACAAGGGCACGGGGATAAATCCTCTCTGAGGAGGTGCAGGTGCTGCTGCACCATGCAGGGTTTGGGGACACCTATAAGGAATGTTTTGACTCTCAAGGCCCTCTTATTGCAGCAATTTGCCCCAGAACATCCCTTCCCAGTAACCCCTCTGGGCTCCCTCACCCAGCTGGACAAACCCACAAACCTGAATTCCCGTGGAATTCACAGCCCATCCCTCCTTCGGGCACGGAGAGCTCACAGCAGCCCTTCCCCTCCCAGGTACCTGCACAGGGCTGGCATCACTCCTTGGGACATCTTCTACAGAATCATGGGAAAAGACCTTTGGGACCATCAAATCCACCTTTGGGACCATCAAATCCACCTGTTCCCCCACACTGCCGAGGGCTGATAAACCCCTCCAAAGGTGAGGACTCCAAACCTCCCTGGGCAGCTGTGCCAGGGCTGGTCAGCCCTTTCCATGAGGAGCTGTTCCCAAAATCCACCCTGAGCTCCCCTGGCCCAGCCTGAGGCCGTTCCCTCTGCTCCTGTCCCTGTCCCTGTTCCCAGAGCCCGACCCCCGGCTGTCCCCTCCTGTCAGGGAGTTGTGCAGAGCCACAAGGGCCCCCCTGAGCCTCCTTTTCTCCAGGCTGAGCCCCTTCCCAGCTCCCTCAGCCCCTCCTGGGGCTCAGACCCTTCCCAGCTCCATTCCCATATCCATAGCAACAGGAGCAGCTCCAGCCTGTGGGATGAGGGATTTGGGGTGAGGGATTTTGAGGTGAGGGATTTTGGGGTGAGGGATTTGGGATGAGGGATTTGGGATGAGGGATTTGGAGTGAGGGATACTGGGGTGAGGAATGTTCCCACCCCAGCAGGGCCCAGGCTGGGCAGGAGCTGGAAGGCAAAGGGTAGATTTTCCTCTGCTGCAATACTGATCCAGCTCTTTGGGAATCCTTTCCTCTCTCTGGAACAGGAAAAGGAGGGGTCACAGAAGAAGAGGGAGAAGGATCATCTTATAAGTGCAAACATTAAAGCTGCATTTAGCACCTGTCTAACTTTTAATATGAGCTGAGCTGCAGTCAGATATTGGGCACCAAGCTAAGTGACAATTTATGCAGCAATTCTAAATTAGCTGCAGCACAGAGAGAAAGGCACTTTTTTGGCTCAGCAGCCACCACGAAACAAAAATCACATCAATCCCAGCTAAAAAACAAGGTGTGTTTTGGGGGAAGGGGAGCCTGAAAGCTCAGAGTTTTCTTCCTTTGTGCTAAAATGAGGGGAATTTGGAAGGTCAGTGTTTTGGAAGGAGGTATCTTAGTTTGTGGAATATTCCTGTCACTTCTTTGGGCTGGGCTGACTGGGATCTTGGGCAGGAATTGTTCCCTGGGAGGGTGGGCAGGGCTGGGATGGAATTCCCAGAGCAGCTGTGGCTGCCCCTGGATCCCTGGCAGTGCCCAAGGCCAGGCTGGACACTGGGGCTGGAGCAGCCTGGGACAGTGGGAGGTGTCCCCTCCCATGGCAGGGATTTAAGGTCCTCCCAACCCAAACCACTGCACAGCTCTGTGGCACAGCCTGACACTCCTCCCAGGCCACAGGGCTCAGATTTGATAAAACACAGGGAGTGTGCAGCAGGGATGGGATCTCTGGGGTGAGTGCTGGGAGTTTTCCCAGCCTGAACCATTCCAGGATTCTGTGATCTGTGCAGAGCATCCCCTGAGTGTCCTGCACAGCATCTGCTGCCCCAGCAGCTCCAGCTGTTTGCTTTGTCCCCTCCCTCTGCCTGTCCCAGCTGTGTTGTCCCCCCTTCAGGGGGTCACCTGTGGGGTCCTGCAGTTCCCAGGGCTTCCCAGAGAGAGCCCAGGTGAGCCCCAGCCCAGCCTGGTCCAGGTGTTCCAGCAGTCTGATCTCAAACCTGCAGCAGCACACACTGCCCGAGGAGCCACAGAAATGATGGCAAGGTGTGGAGAATTGGCCTGTGAGAGCCAGGCTGGAGGGGAGATGGCTCTGTGGAGGCAGCACAGCTGTTTGCAGCTGCAGGAGAGGCTGTGCTGGGGCAACTGGGGAGGAATTATCCCATCAGTGACTGCCAGCGTGAGCAGGAACAGGCTGGGGCTGCACTGGGAAAGGGCAGCTTAAGTGCTAATGAAACATTTTCACTCTGAGCAAAACTGAGAGGTCCAAGTGGGTGAATCACAGAATATCTGGAGGAGTTGGGAGCAACATCCAGTGCATGCTCCATTTGCTGCATTGTCCACAGGGGTTTTGGAGGAGTTTGGGGCCAGGAGCTGAAAAGGCTGCACTGCAAACACCAGCCCAGGCAGGCATTAACTCCTGGATGCAGCTGAGTAAAGCTGACAAACTTCATTTGCAGTTCTCCTGTCAGGCCCAGCTCTCCATGCACCAGGAAATTGGTGCCATTAGTGAGGAAACAATGGGAGTTGGGAAAGCAACTCCTTTAACCCCTGTCCCAAAGGAACATTTTAGTCCTGTCTCCAAACCTGAGTTCCACCTGTGCTCCCAGAGAGGCAGCACAGTCCTGCAGAGCCTCTGTATTTCCCCTGGAATAAAGAATTATGCCAGGATGAAGTATTTCTGTGAGGCAATGTGCTCCTTGCATAGTTATTAATTCATTACTGGCCGTAGCCAAACTCACTCCGCTACTAAGTCATCTATTAAATGAGCCAAATGAAATTTATTAACACGGCACTGATCATTTAAGTCTTTTAGCATAAAGCATAATGGAACAGAAGCAGAAGTAATAATTCCTTGCCCGGTTTCTGGTCCGTGTCTCATGCTCAGGGCCCTGTGTTAGGGCTGTCATTGTCCCCGGGCAGCAATGTCACAGCAGCAGGGCGGGACCCTCTGCCTTTTGTTAGAGCTTCCCTTTGGGATTGGCCTGGACTGACTCTGGGAACTGAGTCGGAAAAACAGAAGCGACTTTGAGTGCCCCGGCAGGAAGGACAGGATCGTTCCTCGGGCAGTGAACTCAGCAGGGAATGGCTGGGAACGGCTGGGAAGGGCAGGGAGGGCAGGGAACGGCAGGGAACGGCAGGGAACGGCTGGGAACGGCAGGGAACGGCTGGGAACGGCAGGGAACGGCTGGGAATGGCAGGGGAACGGCTGGGAACGGCAGGGAACGGCTGGGAACGGCTGGGAAGGGCAGGGAACGGCTGGGAACGGCTGGGAATGGCAGGGAACGGCTGGGAACGGCTGGGAAGGGCAGGGAACGGCTGGGAACGGCTGGGAACGGCTGGGAACGGCTGGGAACGGCAGGGAACGGCTGGGAACGGCTGGGAAGGGCAGGGAACGGCTGGGAACGGCTGGGAACGGCTGGGAAGGGCAGGGAACGGCTGGGAATGGCAGGGAACGGCTGGGAAGGGTAGGAACGGCTGGGAACGGCTGGGAACGGCTGGGAACGGCAGGGAACGGCTGGGAACGGCTGGGAAGGGCAGGGAACGGCAGGGAAGGGCAGGGTCTGAGCCTGCCCTCAGCCCGGCCGGCACAGCTCCGGCTCCTTCGCAGGACTTTACCCAGTGCTGCCCCTGCGGAAAGCTGGGTCCTGGCAGGGCACGGAGCCTGGAGTGTCACTACCCAGGGCAGGTCCTGGCAGGGTAGAGAGCCCAGTGTGTCACTGCCCAGGGCAGATCCTGGCAGGGAACAGAGCCGGGGCTGTCACTGCCCAGGGCAGGTCCTGGCAGGGCACAGAGCCCAGTGTGCCACTACCCAGGGCAGATCCTGGCAGGGAACAGAGCCGCGGCTGTCACTGCCCAGGGCAGGTCCTGGCAGGGCACAGAGCCCAGTGTGCCACTACCCAGGGCAGATCCTGGCAGGGAACAGAGCCGCGGCTGTCACTGCCCAGGGCAGGTCCTGGCAGGGCACAGAGCCCAGTGTGCCACTACCCAGGGCAGATCCTGGCAGGGAACAGAGCCGCGGCTGTCACTGCCCAGGGCAGGTCCTGGCAGGGCACAGAGCCTGGTGTGTCACTGCCCGGGCTGTCACTGCCCAGGGCAGGTCCTGGCAGGGCACAGAGCCTGGTGTGTCACTGCCCGGGCTGTCACTGCCCAGGGCAGGTCCTGGCAGGGCACAGAGCCTGGTGTGTCACTGCCCAGTGCAGCCCCTGCCATCACTAGAAGTGTGCCAGGGTCACTTCTTGGAAGGAAACCTCGTTGCCAGAGGAAATTGTGCAGTCATCAGTTTGTGCAGGTGGACTCGGGCTTTACAAAGCTCGGATCATTCATGTTCCCCAAGCCCAGTTTGTTCCTGCTGGGGATAATTCCACCTTGAGGCAGACGGGGATTTCTGAGGGGTTTCTAATTCTGAACTGGATGGGGAAGTGCTGCTCCGTGTCCCTCCTGCTGCCCCCTAAATTAAACAGAAATCAGGAATCTCTCTCTGAGGTGAGGCAGGAGCTGTGCAGACCGAGGTGGGCCTGGGGCCATCATGAAGTGATGCTTGTGAGAATCTCAGCAGCATCCAAACCTTACCCACATCCTGCATCCAACCACACACAGGTCCTGACGTGCTAACCCAGGTCACAGATGCTCAAATTACTGACGAAATTAAATAAGAGTTAAGCTTTGAGGATCTAAATTATATCAGGCAGGACTCACAAGGTCCAGCCAGCAGAGAGGGGAGCACAGCCCTGGCTGTCCTCCTGTCTTTAATCCAGGATGGGGGCAGAGAGCAGAGAGGGGACAGTGCAGAGCTGGGGCTGCACCCGGCCAAGGCTGGCTTGAATCTGAGTTGGAGGGGGAAGAGGAGGGTCAAACCCTGAGCACCTGGATGACAAAGCCACCAAGGGATGCCCTGGTTCTGTCAGCACAGCCCAGGGAGCCTCCCGTGCCTCCCCACACTCAGAGCATCACCCACCACCCCAAGGCGTGACTCAAAATTAGCCCAGCCCCGGCTGAGAAGGGTTTTGGGTTTTGAGAAGGGTTTTGCCTGTCCTGGTGTATTCCTGGAGTGAAACGAAGCCGAGCTGGGATTTCTGTGCCAGGGGCTCTGAGCACTGTGTGGGATCCCGCCCCAGCCCCAGCCCCAGCCCCAGCCCCAGCCCCCCCTCTGCTGCTCTGATCTGTGACCCAATGCCATTTACTGCCATTGCACAGGGCACAGAGCACTGCAGAGGATCCACTTCAAACAGAACTGAGTGCTGCTCCAACCCCCTGTTCCTGCAGCTGCTCCGTGCTGGATCTCTGTCTGGTGTCCCTGTCACACGGTGCTGCTGTCCCACGCCCTGTCCCTGCAACTCCAACCTGCTCCTCTCAGCAGCCAGTGGGGGATTCTGCATTTGCAGCACCAGAAGGGCTCAGAGCTTACTGCTGGCAGGGTTTACATTTCACCTCAGTGCAGCTCATGTCTAGAGACTGAAACAGGCATTGATTTTTTCATGGCATGTCTGGCTTTGCTCTTGTTATGGGGTTGTGTCTTGCAAAAGTTGACTAGAAATTGAAATATTTCTTGTAAGTGGATTTATAAATCTAAACCTTTTAGTAGTTGGCTGCTGTTATTGCTGCCGGATTTACTGACGACTTTGTTTTTTAAAAATAAGATGTTTGAACAGACATTGACTTTTTTTTATATTTTTAATTTTAATTATGGCACAGCTATTCAATTTTTTTTCAGTCAAACCTTTCGGTGAAGACATTTGACTAATAAATCAAAAAGGTCTACAAGTGCAGGTATGTGTGGAGTATCACATGCTTCACTAAAACTTGCAGAAGTTAAGGGGTAAAAAGGTCTCTATGGCTAAATCTCCATTTAGCCACCAAGATAAATGACAGATTTCAGCTGTGCAGGGGCTGAGCACTGCCAGACTCCAAAGTCAAGGCCTGAAGTCATTCCCTTATCCTCTTCCTGTGCCTTTCTGCTCTAAATACCAAATCGTCTGCCTTTGTCACCGCACCTGTGACAGGAGAATTGCAGGGAGGCTTTTCTTGAGAATGCTGCCAAGCCACCAAATAATCAGGAAATCAGTTCTGAGAGTGAGAGCTCCTTCTCCTGAATGCTGGGCTCCGGAGTGGGAAAGCTTCTCTGGTGCTTTTGGGGTGAAATAAAACACATTGACAGAGTTTCTTTGCAGTCATGAAGTGACAGAGATAGTCCAACACCTGGAATACCTGCTTTGCCATCCAGCTGCTGAAAACAGCTCCTGTGTTTTCATTCCAAGGTCAGGCATTTACCAGCATGTGCAGAGAGGTTTGTGTTCATCCTCAGTGAGAAAAGATTGGATGTGAACAATTCCAGAGCCTTCCCTGAGCTCCACACATACAGATTTAGGCAAAGAGCAGCTTCCCCAAGCTGCAGGAAAAGCAGGATGGGTGGGATCAGGATCCTCTGCCTCCCTCCATGCATTCATGAATCCCAAATCCCAAATTCTGCTGTGCACAACAGGCAGGGCTGGGCAGCAATGGCAGCTTGTGCTCAACCATCACAGCTGAGAGCATTGGGGTGGGATCAGGGGGCTGGAATTGGCAGGGCTCAATGGAATAAAGGCTGGGAAGCTCCTTGATCCCAAGCCTTGCTCTCCAGGTGGGTGGTTCATCCTCAGCCCCTCGCTGTCTAGGCTCTGCCCAGAGCAGGATGAAGAATTGTGAGGAGCTGTTGAGTCCCTCAAAGGCAGGACAAGTGAAGAGGCTGGGCACAGATCTCTGCTCTCTGGGGCAGGAACAGAGCCAGGGAAGGGCTGGAGCTGGGCCAGGGCAGGCTGAGGCTGGAGCTCAGGGAAAGGTTCTTCCCTCCCCCAGAGGGTGCTGGCACTGCCCAGGCTCCCCAGGGAATGGGCACGGCCCCGAGGCTGCCAGAGCTCCAGGGGTGGGCAGGGGGCATTGCTGGGGGGCTGGGCAGGGACAGGGGTGGATCCAGGATCCCTGTGGGTTCCTCCCTACTCAGGATATTCCATAATTCTGTCTTTGGTTGGGAACTGTTGGTGGCTCCCAGCCAGGGGCTCAGAATGTCCCTCAAGGTCTCAGTGACTGTGGGCAGTGCTGATGATTCCTCCTGGCAGACTCTGCCCCTGGGGAAGCTTTGGGATGTCAGCACTGAACTGCAGGAGTTGTCCCCCCATTCTGAAGGAGGGAACTCTGTCCCTTCCCCATCCTGGCTGCTGGAATGGTGACACCATCAGTGTCACACTGCAAACTGCAGCTTTGGACATGCAGAACCAAAGGTGCTTCTGGCCTCCAGTGCATTCCTATTGGATTCTCCAGCTGAACTGTCCCACCTGGAATTAACTCTGCAATTAGAGCAGTTTCCATGCAGAGCTGTTAAATGCATGGAGCTTTTTTCCCCTTTATGGATGTCTTCTGCCTGATCCTTTCTTTCCATCTCAAGAATGGATTAAGAGACTCCTCTTAAGAAGCTGGAACAAGTTTCCCAGGCTAATGCAGCCCCAGCCAAGTTGTGCTTTCATCGAGGCATTTTAGTCGTCGCCACAACATCTCTCAGGCTTATTAAATCTGCCTTGTCTCCTGAGGGAGGTTTTAAATGGGGGTAAAATACCATATTAAGCAGTCCAGGAACTCATTTGATTTAATTTCATTTGTATTTAGTTTTTTCCTTTGTCTCCTCTTCAAGAAAGCAGAAAGGACAATTTGGAGGTATTCGAAAGATGCCTCCTTTTTAACCTTTTGGTGATACAATAATTCAGTAAAGCCATAGTAATCTGCCTCTCCCAGTACTCACAGTACTCCATCCTCCCTTCTACCTTTTCTCTTTCCTTCTGCCTTTACCAGTGCAGCAGCCCAGAGCTGGGTGGAGACTCTTGTTCCTAAACATTCCTGAACTTGTGCAGAGGACAGTGGGGAACACAGAAATGCTGTGGCTGCCCCTGGATCCCTGGCAGTGTCCAAAGCCAGGCTGGAATCCCTGGGACAGTGGCAGGTGTCCCAAGGCAGGGGGTGGCACTGGATGGGCTTTCAGGTCCCTTCCAACCCAACCCATTCCAGGACTCCATTTCCACCAGGCACATTTTGGATCCTGTCTGCAAGAAAAGCACTCTGGGAGGGATCAGAGCCTGCTGACCTGGAAATGACAAATGAGGGACGTTCCTGAGGCTCGTGGATGAGCCAGCCTGAGCAGTGGAGAACTCAGAACTGGGAACATCAGTCCCTGGGGAGGTCCTGCTGCCTTCTCCTGCAGCCCTTGAGCTGCCATCCAGCTGCTGGAGTGAGTGCCTCATCAGAATTAAAAGGGTTGATGGTGCTTATCAGCATTTCATGCAAATCAGCCCAAAGCCCGGCCCTGGCAGCTTTCCAGCTCCCATCAGGAGTCTCTGCCTCTCTCCAGGCTCACTGGCTGGGCTCAGAGATCTGTGATCTGCACACGTGGCTTTGATGGGTCCTGGCTTTTGGCACCAGAATGCCTGAGCTGGGCTCAGGGAGCAGGATCCTGACAAGGAATGAGCTGAACTGCACTGCTGTGCCCTGGGCAGGACTGGGCTCCTCTGAAGGACAGAAACTTCTGTTGCTGGGCACGTTGCCCTGGCTGAGCAGTCCATCCTCAACCCCAAAGCCCAACATCTCCCTGCTGCCCTCCCTGGCTGTCCTGCAGTGGGAACTGGGGGTGCTGTGGGGACCCCGTGATCCCCCCAGCCTGTTCCAGCCCTTCTGAGCAGCAGGACAAACAAATGAGGCTTTGGCTTAAAAAGCAGGAATAAAACACGTGCTGCTCCAAATTCCCTCCCCACATCACCTGCTGCCCCGTGCCTCATTTCCCCAGGTTTTGCCGATTTGAGCTCCTTGTTTCTCTCCCCCCTTGCCGGTCCATGCAGTGCCGGGTACAGAAGGTGCCCGGCTCTGCTCCGAGTTCTGAGCATTTCCAGCAGCAGCAGCTCCTCCGTGCCGGGGATTTAATTGCCAGATCCCGGCGTTTCTCCGCACAGCCCGGCAGAAGGCGGCGGATGGCGCTGACCTCTCCCGGTCCCTCGTTCTGCCTGGCAGACTCTTTTCAATTATTTTCTCCCCATGTTGCTGTTTACATTCTGCACTCACATCCTCCGCCGCGCTCCCCATCACCTTCCCGCAGCCCGAGCCCTCCTAATCTGCAGTGTATTTCAGCCTTATCTCTATCAAAGCAGCAGGGTGGGGGAGTCATCCTCAGCCCCGATCCTGGAGGAGCTGCAGCCAGCAGCGCTCAGCTCAGCTCAGCTCAGCTCAGCTCAGCTCAGCTCAGCCGCACCGCACTTGGAGTAACGCGCAGACGATTCTCCTGTCAAGAGCACTGAGGACAAAATGAAACGTTCTCTTTTTTTCTTCCCCAAGGCTGCCCGTTAATCTCTTCTCGACAATGATTGTGTGTCATATTTCATTCTGGCTGTCACCAGGTTCACTCCATCCCCATCCCAGAGCCAAGCTGCGGGATTTGAGAGCCGGGATGTGGCTGATGGTGGGAGCAGGACCCAGGGCAAGACCCTGGGCTGGCAGGGTTTGCTGGACAAACTGGGCTGGTCTCCAGTTGGACTGGTCCAAACTGGGGTTGGGATTGCTCTGCTACCACAGGGATTTTGGAGTATTTTGGAATTCTGTGGGAAGCAGCAGCAGCACAGTCGGGGTCGAGCAAACTGTTCTGGCTGCGGGGTCAGGAGGGACCTCAGAGAGCCATAAAAATCAGGTGGGCTCCCCTCTTCTTCCTGGCTGGCCCGGGAAGCTCCCTGCATTCAGCCATTCTCCCCTTGGCCGAATGGTTTGTGAGCAGTAAATGCCAATAAATCCCTCAGTGTCTCCACCCTGGACACAGCCAGGACAGGGTGCTGGACAGAGGGGGCTGGGCCCGCCCCCAGCGGGGTCAGAGGAGCTTTTCTGCTGGAGAGCACAGCAAGGCTTTAAGTCCTTTTCTTCCATGCTCAGGTTTTGTTGCTTTTCCCAGATCCACAGGGCTCTGTTTATTGTCACCTGGAACATTTGCTGAGATTTTGATATTGATCAGAGTCGGAGTGCAGAAAGGCACTGCAAACAAAGCCCCACTGACAGTGAGATCTCTCTCTCTCCCTGCAATAAAAGAGAGGTGCCAGAGAGCCTGGAGAGGCAGCACAGACACCCCAGCTGTAATTACTGGTATTGAAGTGATCACTGTACAGACCCAGTTAGCACTGGAGCAGCAGCATTTGCATAAAAACTACAAGCACAAAAATGTTCTGAAATGACAAATACAAGGAAACTGTATCAGATTTGCATTAAATTAGTGACTGTGTGAAAGATGCCATTTAAATGGCAGGTGACTCGAACATTTTTCTCCCTTTTAGTGGAAGAGGCTGAAATGTTCATTTTCATGGTAAACAGTAACTGCACATTGATTTGGAGCTTGAAAGCATCTCCACAAATAGCTTTCTCAGGGAGTGGGGCTGGAGCACAGAAATCACAGCACTGCCTTGCCCTGCACTGCTCTGAAACTCAGCAGCACAGCTTGGGTTTCTTTCATGCACTTGGTGGAACCCTGCAGTGACAACAAGAAACCCAAAGCCCCCCTGAAGCTGGGGGGGGGCAAAGCAATTCCCTGCAATTCCCAGGGAGAGTGACCTGATGGGTCACTGCACACCAGGGGTGGTGAGGAGGAGCAGCAGGGCCTGCAGGGAGCTGGAGGTGCCCACTGGCACCACTGGCACTGCCAGGGCAGAGGGATGGGGTCGGGATCTGCCCTGCAGCTTCTGCGTCCCATTCTCGATGGGCAGCCCAGAGAGATCCCAGGATTGGTGCTGTCATCACACCCTGGCTGTAGGAGGAAGCCCCTGGCCTGTTGGGGCTCTCAGTGGCCATAACTCAGCACAGAGCCTGGGGACACCCCTTTTACCCTCTGGATGCTCTCCCATCCCACTGGGTGGGACTGAGCTGGGGTTAAACCTCACAGGGAGGCTTGAAGTGAGAGCTTTTCAGAGTTACCCTTTGGCTGAATAAATTCTTCCCCTAACACATCTGAATGGGGCTATTTGGGGATGGAAAATGTCAGTTCTTTGCCAAAGCAGGCCCATTTGGAGGTGTCACTTGGCAGTGCCACAGCAGAAGAAAGACTTTTCTCCCCAGGTTTTGCTGTGGTCACGGGTTGATAACTTGCTCAGGTTCAGTTCAGCCATATCATTTTCAAGCAATTGTTTGAATGGCTTTAATGTGCTGTGAATCAAAAGAAGAAATTCCACCCCTGGTAATTAAGATGGAATGGGCAATTATTTCTGTCTGTCTCCAAAATTCCTTTCTGGAGGAGGACGGAGAAAACGGAGCCTTCCAATGCCTTTGTTGTCCTTGCCACAAGAGGAGTCCCAGATTGTACCCACCAATGTCTGCACATATTTATTGGTGTCCCCCCTGGCAGGAGCAGAATCCCTTGGGAAGCTGAGCCCACCTAAGGAGAGGAGGGAAAGGGGAGCTGCTGTGAGCAGAGAACCCTCAGCTGCTCTGCTCTGCCCCGCTCCACATCTTGCTCCAAGTGCTTCACAAATTTAAGATCAACAGTGAGGAGTCCCCAGAGCAGGGAGGGTTGGAACCATTTGGGAACGTGGCACTGAAATCTGCCCTGGCAGGCAAAAACTGCTGGGGTCACTTGGCTGGGGATCAGAGGGTGCAAATGGGACCTGAAATCCCCAGAAACTTTCCCAGCTGGTTGTTCCCAACATGTCTGGGACACGTTTGGCCGGGCTGGGGTCTCCCTTCTTTGGTCCTATGTGTGACCCCAGGCTGCCAGCCCTGCCCCTGCTGGGCTGCTGTCAGTCACACATCAATCACACATCAATCACACATCAAATCAATCACCATCAATCACACCCGGCTGACTGGGCTCACATCAGAGCCCTGTTTTGACCAAAGGTGGGGAGGGAGCGGCTGTCAAAGGCAAGGGGAAAGGCAGGGAGCTGAGCTGGGGGAGAATTGGGGGATTTATTATCCAGGGAAGTGATGGGGCCTTGTGGGACAGGCAGAGGTGGGAGCTGCAGCCACAGGGGTGTGGAGAGATTTGGGGTGGAGCTGGTGCTGCTCCAGGAGGTGCAGGAGAGGGTTTGGGGTGGCTTCAGAATAAAGCAGAGCACAAGGTCTGAGCAGGGGAGGGAGGAAGAAAAATCCCAGAATTATGGAATTTTGTGGTGGGAAGGGACCCACAGGGATCATGGATTCCAGCCCCTGTCCCTGCCCAGCCCCCAGCAATGCCCCCTGCCCATCCCTGGAGCTCTGGCAGCCTCGGGGCTGTGCCCATTCCCTGGGGAGCCTGGGCAGTGCCAGCACCCTCTGGGGGAGGGAAGAACCTTTCCCTGGGCTCCAGCCTCAGCCTGCCCTGGCCCAGCTCCAGCCATTCCCTGGCTCTGTCCCTGGCTCTGTCCCTGGCTCTGTCCCTGGCTCTGTCCCTGCTGGAAGGTGAAGCAAGCTCCCCCATCCCATTTCCCCCTGCAGGCTCTGCTCTCAGGCTGGACCTGGGGGATGTGGGGGTGCTGTGCTCAGCTCCCCACTGGCCCAGGCACTGGGGGCCCCACAAACAGCCCCACTTGTGGGGCACAGGACGGAATGTGAGCTCTGAGCCACCCCAGGATGGGGATCCCTGAGCTGCTGGGAGTCTCACATTTAACTTGGGTGTCACCAGAGCCCCAGATCCACCTGGGAAATGAGAGCTCCCCAAATACTTTATATAAACTACAAGAAGCCAATACAGCTCTTATATCAAGTTGGGAGTTAGGATTTTCCTACTCATAGGGAATTTTAAGCCTTTCTAGGAATTATTTTGCCCATTCTTCAACTTGGTCCAGGTGAAGTTGTCCCTGCCCAAGGCAGGGGGGAGGAACTGGATGACCCTTAAGGTCCCTTCCAACCCAGTCCATTCTGTGATTCTGTAATTCTCCTGAGAGATTTCACAATTTCTCATTCATTTTCTTCAATTCTGGGATGGGAATTTTTCCCCCGTGTAAAAATTCTGAGCAGATGCAAAAGCTTTGGGGATCACTTAAACCTCTTGGGTTTAATGACTGAAATGTCTCCCACCTGTTCTACTTTTTAAAACTGAATAGAATTTTAATACCAATGGGGGAAAAAAAATAAAAAAAGCTAAAATGAAAAATCACTTCAAAAGGAAAATCAAAACAGTTCCACTCTGTGGCTTTTTTTTTTTTTTCTCTCAAATAAAACATGATTGAAGTCAACACATTCCTGAGCAACATCTCACTCATCAAAAGTGGCATTTACTGACAGAACAACGTTTTTCCCCTGAAATGAGCTCTCAGTTTGGGATCCCTGGGTAATGACATTAAATGTGAGTCCTTGGTGGCTCTGACTGTGGAGAGGAGACACAAATGATAGTGTGGGCCAGTGATTATTCTTCTCTCCTCCACTAAAGCAAAATAACCCATAATCATCCAGTGGAGCTTCTGCTCCACAGCCTCCCCAGCACAGCAGCCACAATTAGAGAGCTGGAGCTGCCTCCCAAAAATGGGAGCAATGAACCACAGCACCGAACAAAGAGAGGTGCCAGTAAGAGCTAAGAGACAACACTTTTCTTGGTTCAATGGCCAAATGGAAGAAAAAATACATTTTGAGTTAACCTGAATTGAATTTTTTTCAATTTTTCCAGTCAAGCAAAAAGTTGAAAAAAATTAATGGCAGATTGCTTTTTGTTTTCAGCCTCTTTTTATTTTCTGTTCCATTACTTTTCCAGCTCCTTTCAGGGGAAGTTTCAGAGCCTATTTCATCACTCTCAACCTACAGGTTTGTAGTGGGGGCAAAAACAAGTTTTGCCCAAAACTGTTTTGCCAGGTGGTGGGAATTTGGCTGGCCTGGCAGAGGTGGGAATTGTCTGTGCTCAGAGGGCAGGGTGGGTCCATCTCAGCTGAGAGCTGACCCCACATCCTTGCTGGGACCCATCTGGTCCTGCCTCTGGCACTGCTGGCGATGCTGCTGCTTCCAGGGGGATCCCTGCAGACAGTTAATGGAGGAAAAAAGTTTCAATTCTGATTATTGGAGCTCTCCAGGAGGTGGTTGGGTTTGGAAACGTCTCCCAGTGGGAGTAAACCAGACCAGGGCCCATGGAATTCTTTCCCACTCCTGTGTTTGGGTTGTTCTCATGCCAAAGCTGCAGATTTCCTTAAACCAAAATGTTTGGTCAATCCATATTGATGTCCCTGAGTCTGCCACTTTAAAATATTCCAGAGCATTTAGGAATTCAGTGTTCTCAGAGCTTCACTTCTTCCAGTTTCCTTTCAGAAACTGCTTCACATTTCCCTAATCTGTCATCAAAAGATGAGGAATCAAAACAAAACATCTCATTTCCAGATCCCCACGAACCACATTAAATTCGGGATTTTGTGAGCACCATGTGTGGTCCAAAAAAAATTTGGATGAAACCCTTCTTAGATTCTGCTTCTGCTCTTCATGAAGTTATGGAACACCCACTCAGCCCAAAGCAAAACCTCTTTTGCACCCAGATCCAGCTGTGGGAATGGGCAGGAGAAGCCTGGATTTGGGTTGCTCTCTTTAATCCTGGTTCCTACATCTGCCCCAGCCCAAACCTGCTGCTGGGGAGAAAAACAAAAAACCAGCCCCAAACCACCTGGACTTGCCTATCAGTAAATCCATCTTTTCAAACTCTCCTCCCTCCCAAATCCTCCCAGCCTTCCCCCTCCTAAGTCTGGCATTCCTTAGGGTGCAGATTTATCGGGAAGTTCCATCCAGGATTTAAATCAAGGCCTCCTGCTGGTGTCCATTGGTGGGCTGGTGGCATTTCCAGGGGAAGCTCATCTCCTCAGCAGGGTAGAGCTCCCAGTGCTCCCTGCAGGCTCAGTGAGGTCTTCACTGATTCCAGAGCAGCCTGGCCTGAGCTTTGCCCTGCCCACATGGGGAAGGGAGGGATAACTGGGTTAGAAAAAAAACCAAAATAAACCATAAAATAAAAATACCAAATAAACAATAAAAATACACAAAATGTACTCTGAGGGGATCTGTGGGGCAGAGAAGCCCTGGGACTTCAGTGCTGGCCTCCTCCAAGGAGCAGGACAGGCTGGAAGTTTGGGATTGGCTTGGCACATTGTGCGGGAGCCACATGGAGCAGGGAGAGGGATGGTGGCCCATGTCCTAAGGAAGCCATTGAAACGCACACGGTCTTAAGGCAAAGGGAGCAGTGTCTTCTCTGGGAGCCTCCCCTGGGGCTGCAGGAACCAATCAGAGACCTGGGTTGGTGATTGACAGCCCAGGAAACCAATTAGAATGCTGTTTCGCTTTCACGAATCACAGGGAAATAAGGTTAGTTTGGTCTTTTGCTTTTCCGGTCGGGCAGAGGAGCCGGAGCCGGCAGGGCTCCGGGCCCCGGCGTGGGGCCTGGCCCGGCCTGAGCTCCGGGAGGAGGAAGGGCCCGGCCCCGGGAAGGCCCCCGGGGTGGACCCGACCCAGCCTCAGCGGGGCCCTGGACCCGGGATGGCCCCGGAGAGGGGGGGACCCGGCCTAACCCGGCCCCGGGGGGAGCCCAGCTCGGCCCGGCAGGACCCGGCCCGGCCCAGCTCCGCCGGCCCGGCCCGGCCCGGCTCGGCTCGGCCCGGCCCGGCTCGGCTCGGCTCGGCCCGGCCCGGCCCGGCCTCGGCTCGGCTCGGCCTCGGCCTGGCCCGGCCCGGCCCAGCTCGGCTCGGCTCCCGGCCCATGTGGCGGCAAGAAGGAAGTCCAGCTATCTCATCACCACGTGTGGCTGCGTTTTTTCCAGCATGGTTTCAGCCTGGCTTTTTACCGTTTTGGATACAAGTTTAACTTCTAGTGCCTGAATGAGACTTCAGATTTCCTGAGCACTCCAGAACAAAAAGCATGGAACAAGAAAAATTACAAAAGTCAGCAGAATGAAGTCCAAGGTCATAGGAAGAGAGATCTGAGGAGTCGCCACTGATAAGTAGCTTAAAACCTTTTTTTTGTGCGCTTTAGAGGATCGTGACTTTACTTAAAATTCCTTTAAACAGTAGAATATACTTGGGGAGGTTAAAGTGCCTGAGATGAAGACTTTTTTGCCTCGAGAAATGGAGCTCTCTGTCTTTGGGACTGGAATGGACAGAGACATTTGAGTGAAGAGTGAGATAAAGAGACTTTTTGTGTTTCTCAGCAGCCTGTCTTTAAAATGACACCCCATGTGATTCAGCAACCCATATACAGCTCTGAAAAGACTGTGGAAATGGGAGGAAAAATCATAATTTGTAAGTTCCAGGCAGATGCGAGTTATGAGAGTGAGACACCCTCTAAGCCTAAACAAAAAGAAGGGACTTTTCTCTCTTGAGTGAACTGAAATGATTATTTAAGTGAATAACTGACCAAAGTGTTTTTCTGTATGTTGCTGGTATGAAGAAAGGGGGAGGAGGGAATAATCTGGAAATCTCGTTCTGAATTGTTTGGTGTTGTTAATAAATTTCTTGTACCCTTTTAAGCTTTAAGCCTGCTTTGTCTTTACTCCTAAATTCGATCCCCAAGAGAAATTAAATAGATTAAAATTGACAACCCCAGTCACACCGTGACACACATGGTTCTGGGCTCCTCTGGGAATCACCTGCCCAAAATTAGGCTGGAAAAGTGAGGGATGAGCTCTGAGCCAGTCACTCCCTGCACTGAGGGAAGAGGAACTGAGACCTCCAAGGATTGATTCCTCTTCCCTCACTGAGATCAAAACCTTTCCCAGAGAACCTGGAACTGGAATAAAATGCTGATAAATATGTTTATTTTTAACCCAGTGTTTTCTCAGGAAGCTGGGCTCAAGCTTAGGCAATGAGGTCCAGGATTCCTCAGAAATGAAGATCCAGGGTTGGACTGAGAGATAATAATCAGGATCTGGATGAGAGCTGGAGACCAAAGCCAGGAGTGGGAGACCCAAAAGGCAAAACAATTAAGTGCAGACCTGCCTGAAAATTTGACTGAATAAACCTTGAGTCACTTGGCTGGGGCATAATCAGGAATTACCTGGTTTTTAATATTGTTCTTTGAGAAAACTGAGAGACCAGCAGCAGGGACTGAGAGCAGCCCTGCAGACACAACCTGAAGGTGCAATGGACACACGGGGAGTGTTTGGCCTGAAGAGATGGTGAGATAAAAACCTTCAAACAGGAGAAAGGAAAAGGGAGGAATTTATTCTTCGTGGCCCTGGTGAAAAGTGAAGAAGAAATGGGTTTGAACTGCAGCAGGAAGGAGTCTGGGCTGACAGCAGCCAGGTGTTGGAAGCTGTCACTGACTGCTGAGCTGATGGTGCAGGGAAGGGGCAGAGGCTGCAGTGCTCAGGGAGGGGACCCCAAGCCCAGCAGGGCTGCCCAGGGCAGCATTTCCTGGCTGGAGGCAGAGGAGAGACCCCCAGAGCCCCCAGAGCCTCTCCCACCCCTTTCCTTTCCTTTGCTGTGCAGTCTCAGTTCTGATGTTTGCCAGCCCTCCCAGGGAGTCCTGGACTAAGCTGCTGGACAAATCCAGCTCTTCCCCTGTTAATCAGGGCACAATCAGCTTTTCAGGGTCTCATTTTAACTATGGGTTCATTTTGGGTTCAAATTCCATCGATGCAGATGTCCCTGTTGTCATCTGGCCAGGTGAGCTGTGAACTCTGGGCTCAGCCCAGCTGGTTCAGTTGGGATGAACACCCAGGGGTGCTGGCCTGGGCAGGGAGGGAGCTGCACTGAGCTCCTGAGCCCCTCAGCCCTTTGGGGATAGGAAAAGGAGTTCCAAATTAATGGGGATTTTAGCTTCATTCACTTTTTCCAGTTCCTAACTCAGCTGCAAATCACTGGAAAAAAAAAAAAAAAGTGGCCAAAGATTCTGGCTCTCCCAGCCCCAGAACTGTTCCCAGTCCAGGGCGCCTGTGGAATTCCAGGTGGGACCTGCCTCTCTCCCAGGTCCTCACAGCCCCTCTCCTATAGAAAAATAAAAAATGGAGAGATGGGAAGTGGAAGTGTTCAGGGGATGCAGAGAAGATAAAGTTCTTGATATTTAGACCCTCAACTTGCAGACCAAACTCTGGGAATGCCGGGTTTTAACTTGTGTTACAATGTCACCAAACCCCATCCCAAAAGCATGGGGTGAATTCTGTAGGATCAACTGGGGTTTAAGGTTTGAGATCCATGGGGAACTCTGCTATTTCTGCTTTAATCTTTTAAGGCCATCAAACCTCAAAATAAGAGCAAGAAGACCACATGCACATTAACAACTCAAACTGGAAGGTCCCAAAGTAGTGAAAATCCTGACCTCATTCTGTGGAAGTTGTTGAAGCTGCTCACTCCAGCTCTGTTGAGTCATTTTGTTTTGATGAAGTCAAACCCCCTCTCACTGAGCCTCTAACAGAGGCTTCACATCTGAAATTCCATGTGTCTCCAACAATAAAGGGATCCTGGAGAAGGGAAATTGAAAAGGAAATGAAAACAAACCATGAAAGTTGTAATGAGCCACTCTTGACTTATCAAAGCACTTTGAAACACAACAAGAACATGGAACCAAATGGTCCCAAAATTCTGCGCCCCGGGAATGTGCCTTGACAGGGGAGTCCCCTGGCAGGTTTAATGATGGCAAAAGTGAGGAAACTGCTTTGAAAAGGCCTGGTTGGATGGGGCTTGGAGCAACCTGGGATAGTGGAAGGTGTGGAATGGGAAGGGGTTTAAGGTGGTTTAAACCCAAATGCTTTTAGCATTTATGGGATTCTCCATCCCTGCTCTTCAGACCAACTGAGATGTTGTGACAAGTTGGCCCTCGAGGGGTGACACGACTCGGGACAATCCATTCTGTCTGTAACGCAGCTGAGACCCAGTTTGGGGGGACAGCGTGGGCAGACAGAGCTGGGACACAAGGAAGGAAGGATCAGAGGCTCCAGGCATCAGGAGGGGACCAGGCTGGGCAAAAGCCCATCTCCAGCATCTCCTGAGATGTCAGAGAAGGTTCTGGGGCTCTGCACACCCAGGAGCATCCCAGGGCCAGCAGCGTGGCTGCTTCCCGGGACAGTGGGATGGGGATGATGATCCCACAGAACTCTCCTGGAAAGGCATTTCTGGCTGGGCATGGGAAGATGGAGCCCAATGCTTGCAGCTATTAGCAGGCAATTAAAGCTAATGTTGCAGCCAGCAGCAAGATCCCAGCCAGGCACTTCACTCCACTTTAATCTTTGAAAATGTTCACAGTTCTAATCAAGGAATAAAAGAGAAAATACATAAAGATGTGCATATATATATAAAAATGTGAAAATATATATCAGAGCATTAACTTTCATTGTCAAATCAAGTCGGGAGTTGCTGAATGAGGTAAATACGAGGAGCAATGTAACAGACAATTACCACAATCCTGCTCGTGGCTTTCATTTCCAAATGAGCCTCACACAACTCACCCCCACACAAAGGCCTCTGGGAGAGGGAAGGGTAGAAAATAGGAAGGTTTGAGATGGGGAAAATAATCGAGTAAAAGGCATAAAAATCTGCAAGGAAACAGGTGGGAGAGGGCTGGGATTTAGCTGGGGGTTGGTAGAATAATTAAAGATAGGATTGATAGAAAAATAAGGTAAGTAAAAATTATAGAATAATATAGAGTATAGAATAATACAGAGTATAGAATAGTATAGAATATGGAATAATATAGATTATAGAAAAACACAGATTATAGAATTGTATAGATTATAGAATAATATCAAATATAGAATAACAGATTATAGAATAATATAGATTATATGGTAATACAGAATTTGCAATAACAGATTATAGACTAATATAGAATATTGAATAATGAAAGTTTAATGTAAAAATGGGTGGACTCATGAATACAATGGTGAAAAGGAGAACGTGTGTGTACATTGGGGCACTTTCTGCAGCATTCTCTAAGCAGGGGAGCACAGACAGCAGAGAGGGAAGATGGGGCAGTGCCCTCCTGCTGCCCCTAGAGCCAGTGGGATCACGGTGGGCCCAGCCTGCACCCCTGACCCGTCCCCATCGCTGACTGTGCTGGTGTTGGCCCTGTCTGTGCCCAGGGAACCAGGGAGGGGAGCAGCCTGCACCTGCCAGCCCCTGTGCCTGGCTCTGGAGTTATTTACACAATTTTGGATGAGACTGCAGCTCAAGGCAAAACAAAGTTTTCAGTGCTGAGAGCCATTCCCAGAGCTGGCTGCTCCCAGAACCCGGGTGCTGAAATGTTCTCTGTGCTCAGCTCATGGCCCCAGTGCTCTGGGCTTCGCCTTGGGCCACGTTTACCATCTGTACCTGGGGCTGAGGTACAGATGTGGGGCTGTGAACTGTGGGAGCTGCTCAGGGCAGGGCAGAGCTGCAGGGAGCAGGGGGCTCCAGGAGATGTGGGGGAGCAGCCTGGGAACCCCAGGAAGGAGCTGCCTGTTCCCCAGCAGCCAGCCCTGTGCCCGGAATGAGCAGGCAGGAGCAGCAGAGTCCAGCCCATGGGGCAGGAGCAGCTGCCTGGCCAGTCTCCAGCCCTCCCAGGAGAGCTGCAGCTCTTCCCAGCTCTCCCCAGGAGTGGGGGAGATGCAGTTCCACTGAATCAGCACTTTTCCAAATGTCAGTGGCAATTGGAATCAAAGCTGCAGAGCTAGAGCAGGCACAGCAGGGCTATAACAATAACAGGAATATGATTATGGAGTTAAGTGCCTGCATTAAACTCTGCACTCCCAGGGCTCACCTGCTTGAAGAGTTTGGGTTTGTGCTTGTGGAGTCTGAGGCAGCAGTGCTGGAGCATCACCCTGCTCATCTTCCATCACCATTCAGCCCAATTTGCCTTTTCCAGCTGGACCTTTCCTTCCCTGCATCACCAGGGGGCTGGTTTTTTTCAGGGGGCTGCTTCTGAGCCTGTGTGAACCTACCCCCAGCCCTGTAACAAGGATTCCCCACAGCTCTGAGTAAAATATCTGGTCCCTCCTGGATCACCCTCCACAACTCTCTGAAATTCACTGGAATGGGACATCTGTGGCCAGAATGTCTCTTCCTTGCTCCCTCTTTGTCCCTACCAGGGAAGGAGCAGCCCACAGATGGTGCCTTCTTTGCCCAGCCCAGCTCAGCCCAAGGGCAGTGAGAGGCAGAAGAGAAAACCAACGAGATTCTGTTTCTTGAGGCCCCCTCATTTATTGAAAATGCTTGGGGAGAGGAACACAAAAAGAATTTCTGGTTTCATGTGCTCAGCAGCTCCAAAGTGCTTTGGCAGAGCAACAGAGATGGAGCTGAAAACTCCTTTAGCTTTGCTGGAAGGAAACAGAATCCAAATAGGAAAGAAGTGAGTGCTCAGGAAGAGGTGCAGGGAAATGGGGATCTGCAGTGCCCTGGTCTGGGAGGAACAGAACCACCCTGGGTCCTTCTGTCCTCCCCAGCTGCAGGTGGACAGGGAGGAGGGGGTGGATGTTGGAGCAGCAGTAGAGGTGTCCCTGCCCAGGGGAGGCCCAGGCAGGTTCAGCACACACAGCAGCCACAGCTGATATGAGAGGTGCCAGGGGGACAAAAAGTGCTTTGGTGTGGATGTGGCAGGGCAGCCAGCCTGGGGAATGGTGCACAGGGAGTGTGTCCCCAGGGTTAAACTGCAAACCCACACTTGCCTGCATGGGAAAGCACCAGGAGTGGAAAGGGAGCTGGAGCATGCTGGTGACCCCATGGACAGAGTTTGTGCTGCTGACCCCATAGACAGGGTTTGTGCTGCTGATCCCATGGACAGGGATCATGCTGCTGACCCCATGGACAGGGATTGTGCTGCTGACCCCATGGACAGGGTTTGTGCTGCTGATCCCATGGACAGGGATCATGCTGCTGACCCCATGGACAGGGAATGTGCTGCTGACCCCATGGACAGGGATTGTGCTGCTGACCCCATGGACAGGGATCATGCTGCTGACCCCATGGACAGGGTTTGTGCTGCTGACCCCATGGACAGGGATCATGCTGCTGACCCCATGGACAGGGAATGTGCTGCTGACCCCATGGACAGGGATCATGCTGCTGACCCCATGGACAGGGATCATGCTGCTGACCCCATGGACAGGGATTGTGCTGCTGACCCCATGGACAGGGTTTGTGCTGCTGATCCCATGGACAGGGATCATGCTGCTGACCCCATGGACAGGGTTTGTGCTGCTGACCCCATGGACAGGGTTTGTGCTGCTGATCCCATGGACAGGGTTTGTGCTGCTGACCCCATGGACAGGGATTGTGCTGCTGATCCCATGGACAGGGATCATGCTGCTGACCCCATGGACAGGGAATGTGCTGCTGACCCCATGGACAGGGATTGTGCTGCTCACCCCATGGACAGGGGTCATGCTGCTGACCCCATGGACAGGGTTTGTGCTGCTCACCCCATGGACAGGGGTCATGCTGCTGATCCCATGGACAGGGGTCATGCTGCTGACCCCATGGGCAGGGATTGTGCTGCTGACCCCATGGACAGGGGTCATCTCTGCTGACCGCATGGACAGGGGTCATGCTTCAGACCCCATGGACAGGGATCATGCTGCTGAGCCCATGGATAGGGGTCATCTCTGCTGATCCCATGGACAGGGGTCATCTCTGCTGAGCCCATGGACAGACTGTGCCCAGCTGTTCACACAGGGCTGGCTCCAGTGTCACTCTGGCAGGGCAGCATGAGCCCATCCTGCATCCATTCCCCAGCTCAGCCAGCTGCTGCTCTGTGGAAATGTGCCCAGGAAAAGAGCAGCAAGGGAGCAAGCACCGAGGGGAGAAGGGAGGAGGATCCAGCTGGATGTCAGGAGCCATAGGAAGCCTCATGTTTTCCAGGCAGAGTGGCTGGCAGCTGAGGAATGAGTCTTATTCACACCCCCAGGGGCTGGAGCCAGGCTGCTGGGATGGCATGGCTGGGCACGAGGCAGGAATATCCATCTGTGCATTCCCAAAGATGGGCAGAGCAGAGACCCATCAATCCCAGTCAGCAAGGCCAGGAGAGTTCCTGCCTCACTCACACACTCCCAATTGCTTTGCCAGTTTGGCTCCAGCCCTGCAGTGACTCAGAGTGCAGCCCCTCCATCCCTGCTGAGCAGGACTGCCAGTGCCTCCCACCAGCCTGGGCAAAGCCAACCCCAAACCCAGCCCCAGACAATCCCAGCAGAGCCTCCTGCCCCTGCGGGCCCTGGTCAGGCTGGCTGGGTTCCCTCTGCAGGCAGAGGAGCAGGGGGAGCTCCTCAGGGAGTGACTGATCCTGCTCTAACAAAGCTGTCAGAGGCTGTGGCTGAACTGCCCTTGGTGTGTGGGGATTTCCCAAAGAGCCAGCCCAGACCTGGGCCTGTGTTCCAGCAGCTGGGATTGCTCTGCAGGCGATGGCAGGAATCCCCATGGAAGGGAACCTCGTTTTCCTGGTTGCATTGTGCTTCCTGCACTGACATTCCCAGAATCCATGGATTTTTTGGCAGGTTTTCCATTATCTTCTCCTTCTCTGTGCCTCTCTTTCCTGCCCTAGCACAGCATTCCTTCTTCCCTAATTCTACGCACAGTGTAACTCCTGTGGGATCAGCTTACAGGAATCCTGGTGGAGGCAGTCCTCAGCTTCTTGGTATCAACTTATGGGGCAGACTGCCCAAAGCACCTCAGAGCATGGAGAAGGCCAGGGACACAAATCCACTTGTTTATGTTCATCTACAACAACGTTTTCACTCCCAGAGAGCTGCAAACTACCAAAAAGTGAAGATTTGAGCTAAGGAAGCCCCAAAGTGCTGCTGTCCATGGGATGCCTTGGCTGCCTCCCACCCAGGGAAGGTCATCTGAACCTGGCCAAGGCCACAGAGGCATCAGTGGTGCCCAAGGGCACAGGGGAGTCTTTCCTTGGACAAACCCTCCCCTGGCTCAGCAGCCCAGCCCTGCTCCAGTGCCCGGGAACACACCAGGGTTGGAATTTGCTGAGCAAGGCCTGTAAAAATTAACACATCTCACCAGAGAGACAGTGGGGGATGATTAATGAGCAATGCAGGGGGCCGGGGGGAAATAGATTTGCTAAATTGGCAGCAGATAAAATGTTTGTTCCTGCTGGGAACAGCGAGGTTGGCAAATCCCACCACGGGCCAGTGCCTTGGGTTAAGTGAGGAGCCACAGCCCTGTAAATTGTTCATCACCTCATCCAGAGGTGCAGCCTTGTAGCCTCTCTGCTCCAGTGAGCCCAGTAATGAAAGGCTTCAGAGCTGCCCAGGACAGGAGATCAAGTGCCCTGGTTGCTCCAGCTCTGATAAGATTTTAGATGAGGATTTATTTCATTAATGATGTTTGCAGTGATCCATCTCCTCCTCGTTCCAGGGTTATCCTGTGTATGTTCTGCAGGAGGGGGAGCCTGGAGAGGTGCTAAGGAGAGACTTTTATCCCAGGAGTAAAACTGGAATAACTGACAAAAGCAAGGGAGGATCTGTTATAGAATCATTTGGCCCAAAGAAAGATGCAGCAAAACTCACTCAGAACAATTCCAGTTCTGTGTTTATCACGGGACTTTTTGCTCAGGAAAGTCCAAAGGAGTTTGCAGAGGCACATATTTCTCATTCTGCTGTGCATTGGTCAGGTGGCTGAAAACTTCCTGTCAAATCTCCTCATTTTAGGAACAGCCTTGGCAGGGATGGAAATTCAACAAGCAATGCCTCCAAGATGTTTAAATGTCTCCCACCAAGCAGATCCCCCTCAGCTCCAGGAGGGTGGGAGTTCCTGTCACTTCTCCCAGAGTCTCCCCAAATCATCCAGCTGCCCTGAGTGATGTAGGTCAGGCAGACATTCACACCCCAGAAAACACCTCCAGTACCCAGGGCTGGAGCACAACACCCCTGCAGCCCCTCCTGACGATGGCTTTCCTCCCTCATTAGCTCTGACATCTGCCATTGATACCAATTCTGATAATTAATGGAGCACTCCACTGGCTGGGGCTGGCCATCCATCAGCAGCTGCACTCTGAAGCCTGGCTGGTGCCATCAGTGAGCACAGAGGGATGTTCAGGGAGCTCTGTGGATATGGGGAGCAGGGAATTGAGGCTCCCCCTTGGAAAGGAGGTGGGAAGGGAAGGAGCCTGCAGGGAAGTGATGGGTAAGTGATGGGACCTGCACAGAGACAGCAAAGGGAGGGGCCCTGATGGTTTCAGATCCCCCCTCGCTGTTTATGACACATCACAAAAATTGCACAGCCTTGAGGGGTTTCAATCAAGGCCAAGGTCTGGGGTTTGATTTATCTTGGCACTGGAAGCTTTGAAGCTTCCTCAAGGTGTGTGCACAGAAAAGCCCCCAAAGCCTGTCCCTGTGCAATCAGGATCCCAGCACTCCCTGCAGAGCAGGATGTGCCCAGGAGCCATCCAAGGCCGTCCTATTTTCAGAAGTGGCTTAATCAGGAGGTGTTCTAAGGACAGGGAATTGCATTTGTGCACAGAACAGATCCTGGGTCCCCGGGGTGCTTTGGAGGATGCTCCCCACCATCCCCTGCAGCTCTGTCAAGTCTCCCAAGCTGCTTTTCCAGACGAGCTTCCCGAGGAGATGCTGGCCCTGGGCAGCAGAGCAGCTCTTGTTCCAGGAGCTCAGCCCTGCCTGAGATGAACTGCTGCTCTCACAGCAGGCTGGGCTCCTGGGGCTCTGCAGCAGGACCCCTGGTGAGGAAAACACATCCAAAAGGGCTGCATCTTCCTCTGGGCTCATCCTGGTGAATTCTGGTCTCCTCTGAACTCAAGCCCCTAAACTGGGATGGGGATGTAGCTGGGGCTGTGGGCCAGGGTGAGCAGCTCAGGTGAGACCCTCTGCCCACACCTGGGGAAGGCTGAATGGCCCCTGGGAGATGTTCATAAACAACGAGATGAGGAAAAGGTTCCTGAGACATCTGGGGGCTCTGGAGCTCCTTCCCCATCTGCTCAAGGCCCTTGTGGGCTCCTCAGGTACTCTCTCTTTGCCACCTTGGGAATATTTGTCATTTCCCCAGCTGCTCTCCCTGGGCTCAGAGAGACAATCTGAATAACCTCCCATGGAAAGTGAGGGGGGGGAGGAATGATAGGGGTTCTGATTTTTTTGAAATGTCTTGGAGCATCCTAAAAAAAAATTCCTGTATTTCCAGCTTGTAACTTCCTTTAAAACTCTCCTGTCCCTGAGACTTTACTGTTGTTTTAAAGTTCTTGTGACCTTTATTTTCTGCCTTTAGTTTCCTAAGTAATAAAACTGTAAGGAGCAAGATGGGATTTGGGGGCTTTTTCCTTTCCTCCCACTTGAGACAGAGCTGTGTTTGAAGTCACAAGGTGAATGAAGCGAGATTTGAGCTGAGCAGAGGCTGTGGCAGTCCTGGAGCTGACTGATAGCAAAACAATCAGTCAGTTATTAGGAGACACAAATCACTCTCACAGATTAAGCACTGAAAATAATAACCATGCAAAGCTTGGAGGGAGGCACGGCAGAGGCAAAGGTCATTAATTGACTGGGGAAATTTTTGGCTACAAGTTCCTAGAGAATTATCTTTTTTTTTTTTCTTTTTTTTTTAAAGCAAAGAAAACAATATATCTGGTTCTCTTATCAGTGGCAGTGTGCAGTGATTGCTGGTGTTGTCTCTTCCTCAGTGTTAATTCAGCATTCCGTGGATCCCAAGTAATTACTCATCCTTGCAGTTTTTCTGTGATTTTATTTATGTGTTGGGTGTTTCTGTAATGCTCCTGCTCTCTATCTAAACATGAAGCAAGATTAGAAATGCTCAGTAATTAAGAGCTCCAGGAGATAAATGAAGCCTATTTCAGACACCTGGAAAGTCTTCCGAGGTCTCTTCTTGATCATCCCCTTCTTCTGATGCATTTCTTTGATTTCTGCCTCATTTGTCCAAATAGAAATGATCCTTTTGAGCCTTGAACGGGGAATTCTGCTCCACACTCCATTTGCAGAGGAAAAGGGAAATGTTCACCCAGCCTCAGTGCACATCCAGGTTAGTGCTTGTGCTTCCCAAGGAGCATCCCCAGAGCTCAGCACGGAGACACTCAGGGACATGGAGCTGCATTCCTGCCAAATGCACCCTTTGGGCTGGGGCAGACTCTTCTAAACACTTCTGCTGCAGTGACATCAACCAGGGCAGGACCCTCCCAGTGCAGAGGTTTTCTGGTCATAGAATTGGAGAATAATCGGACTTGGATCCACAAGGATCACCAGTTCAGCTCCTGACCCTGCACAGACCAATCTCAAGAATCATCCCATGAAATTGCAGCAAAAGGCAGGAATTTCTGGCACATTACCTTCCCTGCAGGCTCTCCCCAGAGTCAGGGCAACTTCTGTGCTCTCACAGAAGAGTAAACAGCCAAAAGTGCCTCTAAAACACATCAAAACCATGGAAATCGTGCCAGCATCCAGAGCAGCCCATGGGAAGGGAGCAGTTTGAGCTCAGCCCCTGAGGCTGAGCCAGCCCAAGGACAAGGGCAGAGCTCAGAGCTGCTCTGCCCCAGCCAGGGGTGTTTGCACCCTGCTTTAGTGCACTGCAGCTGATCCCCCTGAAATCCCAACCTTCATTAACTGCAAATATGAAAGAGGTGATTAAACTTAGGCTCCCCTGTGGAGATGAACTTTCCATGAGGATTCTTCCTGCAGTGTCCTGTTTGTCCTGCAAATGCCAGGCCTGGCTTTGGGCAGGGGGTGGCCAAAGACCCCCCAAAATCTGCAGCAGGTGGGGGTTTGCAGCTCCAGCCTGCTCCTGCAGCTTTCCCATGTGCTGCTCCCCGCTCGTTAATCCCCCTTGGGTCCTCATTAGCACCAATTAGCTGCCCTCACACCTCACACCCTGCTTGCTGTTCCTGGTGACAACACTCCAGCCTTGTCCCCACTCCATGAAAACATCCCCGGGTTTAATAAGCGCTCCCATCCCTCTGCTGCTTCCAGGGCATCATTGGCTGTCACCACAGCTCACAAAATAATCATTATTTCTCTCAAAAACCTGGACGTGAACAATACACTTGTAATGTGATCCTCATTTTTCATTTTGATACCACACAAAGCTCAACTGGTTGAATTTTTAAAAATTACTTTTTGCCTCCCTTCTCATTTAGCCTCAGACTCCACTGGTGAGGACAGAGGAAAAACAGAGGAAGGAAATAGAAACCTCAAAAAAACCTTTGTTTTATGTCACTGCAAATCCACTTCAATCTAAGGATATTTTCTTTTTGCTGGCATTGAAACTGAAACTAACCTGGGAATGTCTATGAAATATTGAAACACCTGAATTACTACAAATATTTTTCCTTCTCCAAATGCACAGAGTGTTTGTAATTCTGTTTTCCATGAGCAAATCCTTCAAACCAAAGGCGCTGCCAGCCCCAGCGTTTGGGGGTTCCACATTCATCCATCACTGCCCACTGCTCCAGCCTCAGCCAAACGCTCCACACACTCAAGAAAAATGTTTGCCCCAGCAAGAAGAGGAAAAACCCAGCGATTCCAACCAGGATTCCATTCTGTCCCTGCCACAGAGCAATTGCAGCCTCAAGCTCAATCCCAGCAATTCCCATCGGAGGGAATCTGGCTGCAGCAGCAGGTACCTGACAATTCTTAGTCCCCAGTCTGAAGCGTGGAGCAGTTCCTATCCCTGCTCATACTGATCAAGTTGCTGAGATTTGTTCAGCTTTTCCTCGCTGGAAAAAAAAAAATTTTTTTGAGGTTGACTGCAGCGATTTCCTAAACTGAGGAGAATTAATTGAATTGTTTTCCTGGGGAAACCTGAAAGCCTTTTTGAAAAACTGAAAACAACAACAACAACAAAAATTTCTTAGTTTGTTTGAATTACATGTTCCAGGAATTAATTTATTTTCAATTTAATTAAAAATAAATACACACAAGAAAGAAGAAAGTAAAGGGAAAGGAAGGAAGGTGTCTTCTCTCTTCTTCTGTCTTCTGTCTCTTTCAGTTGTCTTTGACAATAATTTCTGGTCCTTTGAGGGTCTTCTTTGGATATTTTAGGATCATTTCTGGATATTCTAGGAGCATTTCTGGACATTCTAGGATTATTTTTGGACCTTTGAGGATCATTTCTGGACCTTTGATGGTCATCTCTGGATATTTTACGATCATTTCTGGGCCTTTGAGGATCGTTTCTGGACATTCCAGGATCATTTCTGGACATTTATGGATCATGTCTGGACATTTAAGGATTATTTTTGGACCTTTGAGGATCATTTCTGGGTCTTTGAGGGTCATCTCTGAATATTTTAAGATTACTTTTGGACTTTGAGGATCATTCCTGGATATTTAAAGACCATTCCTGGGCCTTTGAGGATCATTTCTGGACATTTAAGGGTCACTCCTGGGCCTTTCAGGCCATTCTGAGGGTGCTGCTGGTGAGGGATGGAGCAGCAGCTCCCCGTGCTTGTGCTCCAGGCTGACATTCCCTAACTGAGCCGTTCTCTTCTCCCCACACCGAGGATCCAGCAGAATCACTTGGTTTTATATATTTTGTATATTATCCTTCCCCTCTCCTCCTTTTGGTTTGAAGTTCAGAGTGAAGAAATGTGAAACCTTCAGGAGGCAGAGAACTCAGCACGAGCAACGTCCCCTCGGAGCTCCAGAGCAGGAGAAGCCTCAGAACCTGGAGCCCTTCCCTGCCCAGCTGGGATTTGTGGCTGCTCCCCTCCACTCCCAGCTCCTCCAGGAGTTTCATGCATAATGCAGCAGCATTTTTGATTGAAGTCTAAAAAATCTGCTGACAGAATGTAGTGTCAGGCATCTGGGGAGATGTCTAATTAATTATTATAATTGACATCCACACCAGATGTCTGATAGACGATGGTCTCTTTGTTGATAAAAGGTTTGGGTAATTCTGTTTGAACAGCATTTTCAGAACAATATGTTTTTCATTTAGGTCACAGGGAAAAAAAAAGAAAAAAAAAAAAATTATTTTTTTTTCCAGGAAATTGAATTCCATCAGAGAGCAGCATTCTTTGGTTTTGCCTTCCAACACCTAACCAGCCTTGAAAATGCCTGGGTTGAAGGATGCAATGGAAAAACATCCATCAGTCCACTGACCAGTGATCAAAAGCACTTAGCTGGGAAGGGCAGGATCTGCCACTATTTTTCATTTTTTATAGTCACAAAGAGGAGCAGCTGATCTGACATCCATAAAAAATAATCCAAATTAAAAAGGGAAAACCTCAATCAAAGAGCCATTCTCACACAGAAAGCTGATACTTCAGCTTATCAAAGAAGGGCAACAGCTCTGGAGATTTTTGAAAATGAAAAGTCATTTTCATACTCCCCGAGCACCTCAAGGTGAGAAGGGACAAAGCAAAGTGAAACCTGATCCCTTTGGCCCCAAACTCCAACCAGGTGCCATCCCAGAGCCCTTCAGGGGCAGGACAGGCTGGGCTCCCTCCCTGCCCCAGCAATCACCTGCTCCTGCATCTTTGCTTCTCCCTTTGGCCTGGGGCTGCTGGGGAAAGGTCTGCTCACGGTGTGCACTCTGCAGAGAGGCAGAAGGTACTGAGAATGCAGCTTTATGAGCTTCCCAGGCTGTGGGAGGGGTCTCAGAACCCCATTGCAGAAATGAGCCCCTCGCTTAGGGCAGCAGCTCCCTGAGCTGCCTGAGGCTCACCAGGATTTCACACACCTCAACAACACAAACTGAACTCTGCACGTTGTTCCTCCACCACAGCAGACAGCTGGAGACACTCAGGTGATGCTCAGGTCACCTGGGGTGATCCTGGTGCTCTCTGAGCTGCCAGGACCTTGAGCTATCCCCAGGGGCTGCCTTGGGCTCAGACAGGAGCTGGCCTTGAAAGCAGAGAGAGCACCTGATGTCCATCACTGCAGACTGTGTCTCTGGCAGCCTCAGCACGGCTCTGTGTGGATTTAGGTGAGGGTGATGTACAGAAAGCTCTGCCTGTGTTTATTCCAGGCATTTTTTTAATGTTTTGTCACCAGCTCTGATGCAGAACGTGGATTTCCAGGAGCTGCACTCAGGTTAAGGAGCACCACTGAGCTTTAACCCACAGTAACAAGAGCCTGGTGGTCTGGGTGCCTTTTGCAGTGCAAAGCTCCTGTAGGTGACCCAGAGCACCCACAGCCCCCGGGATGATCCCATGCCCAGTTTGGGGCACAGCAGTCACTTGGGAGACTTTCCAAAGCCCCTGAAGGGTTTGGCCCTGGTGGCAGAGAGGGCACAGCCAGAGGGGAACAGGCAGAGGGACACAGGTGGAGGGGAACAGGCAGAGGGGAACGTGCAGAGGGGAACAGGCAGAGGGGCACAGGCAGAGGGGCACAGGCAGAGGGGTATAGGCAGAAGGGTACAGGCAGAGGGGTACAGGCAGAGGGGAACAGGCAGAGGGACACAGGTAGAGGGGAACAGGCAGAGGGGTACAGGCAGAAGGGCCCAGGCAGAGGGACACAGGCAGAAGGGCACAGGCAGAGGGACACAGGCAGAGGTGTACAGGCAGAAGGGCACAGGCAGAGGGACACAGGTAGAGGGGAACAGGCAGAGGGACACAGGCAGAGGGATACAGGTAGAGGTGTACAGGCAGAGTGGAACAGGCAGGGGGTACAGGCAGAAGGGCACAGGCAGAGGGACACAGGTAGAGGGGAACAGGCAGAGTGGAACAGGCAGAGGGGTACTGGCAGAAGGGCACAGGCAGAAGGGCACAGGCAGAGGGGTACAGGCAGAGGGGTACAGGCAGAGGGGTACAGGCAGAGGGCTCCTGCTGCACGCTTGGAGCTGTCTCAGAAGTTCCCTGCTCAGTCCCAGCTGCAGCTGCCTCAGCTGGCCCTGCTCTGACTCAGCCACTCTGAGCAGAGTCTGACAGATTGGCTTAAATTGCCCAATAAAGTCTCCCAGCTAAAAGTAACCACAGATATTCCAAGGTATTCTGATGCCCAAAGCAGCAGAGAGGCTCCAGTCATCATTTCTAAGTCTGCAAGTGCCAATTTGCATCCTAGATACCCAATTTCCTTCCCAGATGTGGCTGCAGATGCAGGCACCTGACCTCACAGAGAGACCTAAACAAGGATCTCTTTTAAAGGCAATCCAGGCACTTGTTTCAGGGCTGCATTTTACCTCATTCCAATAATCAGGAATTAAATGGTTTTCAGTGATTTGTGGGGAGTCCCTTTGCAGTTAAAGGGGATTTGTAGCTATTATTCTGTGCAGTTGTATCTGATGTGCCCCTCATGGGTGGGGAGTTGAGTGTCCTGATGCCTCTGTGGGTAACTCCAAGGCTTTGCATCACTTCTGGAAACAGAATCCCAGAATGGATTTGGGTTGGAAAGAACCTTAAAGATCTCTTGTTCCACCCCCTGCCATGGCAGCGACACCTTCCTCTGTCCCAGGCTGCTCCAGCCTGGCCTTGGGCACTGCCAGGGATCCAGGGGCAGCCACAGCTGCTCTGGGAATTCCATCCCAGCCCTGCCCACCCTGCCAGGGAACAATTCCTGCCCAAGATCCCACCTAACCCTGCCCTCCTTTCAGGACACAAAGTCTCCCTGTCAGACAGTCCCTCCCTGAATTTTGGCTGTACAAGGCCTCATTAAGAAACCAGAAGTCTGGAATAATTTGCTTTTATCCTGCAGTTTTTCTCTGGCAAGGATCTCCCGGGGTCAGGTTAGCTAGCACATGGAGGATTAGGGAGCCCTGGGAGATGCCTTCAGGAATCCTGGAGCTAATTAAAGCAAGAAGAGCTGGCCAGAGGAGCAGCCACAGATGCACAGGCACAGGCAGAAAGGTGGGGCTTTGAAGAGATGAGCAAGAGCAACAGCCAAAGAGGGAGCACCTGCAAGGAACTGCAGTGATTAACACCTTTCATTTTCATTTTCAGCCAGGTTTTCCCTCTGGATTTTGCTCATAGGAACAACACTGTGGCCATTATGGAAATTTCCCCTAAAACAGCAGGAATTGTTTCCTCACTTCCAGCCATGAAAAGCTGTTTCTGCCCCCTCAGCTGCTGGGTGAGCACAAGGCAGTGGGAGCTGGAGATGTTGCCTTTCCCTTTGGTTCCTGGAGATCGCTCATTAGAAAATCCTGCTTTGCATAATTTGTTAGAGCAAAGGAAAATCTGACATATTTGGGCTTACATTCTCCTGGATTTTTTTTTTTTTTAAGAAACAAACTTTAATGAGAGTACAAAGTGATTTGACTGTGTCTGAGAAGGGAGTCAGAGGAAAGTAAATTGGTCTTCTGCTTCATAAAAATATCTACTGTGGTTGGTTTAAGCAGCTCCTGCTGTTTGGAGAAGGAACCTGAGATCTGAAGGTAAAGTTTCCTTGTCAGCAAAAGTTTGGCTTGGCCAGAACTCAATGGAAGAGGAAAGGATGGCAAAGAGAAATGCCAGGTTCACAGAAATCACACTTTGGGCTCTGTGGGAGCCTCCCTGTCCCCTGCAGGGATGGGGAGAGTGCTGGGCAATAGCCAGCCCAAAATCCAGGATTAGAAGTCCTTGGAGTTCTCCAAGACATTCCTGGGTTGGTGACAGTCCCAAAAGCTGGGCAAGAGACCTCCAGACCTGTGTCCCACTGCTGTCCCAGGCCTTTCTATCCCGCCTGGCTGAGCCCCAGTGGTGTCCCTCCTGTCCAGGGGCTCCAGAAAGACCCAGGTGGGGCAGAGCTGCTCCCAGTGCTGGGCTCAGGCACCTTGGGGCTGCTCAGGCTTTCAATCCATGCCTAAAGCATGAGGGGCCGGTGGGGAGGGTTAATGGCCATGGAGAGCTGTGGAGAGGAGCAGTGTCTGTGTGAGGGCAGTGCTCACAGCAGCAGCAGCAGCAGCAGGAACCAGCCCCTCTGCCCCAGCACAGCCCAGCCTGTGCCAGGGCCCAGCAGCAGCAGGAACCAGCCCCTCTGCCCCAGCACAGCCCAGCCTGTGCCAGGGCCCGGCTCCTGCTGCTCCCGAGGCAATGCCAGGGCTCAGGCAGGGTCCTGCCCATGCTGAGAGAGCCCTGGGCTGGGGCACAGGGCCACGGGCAAGGTGCCAGGGCAGGGCTCAGCCCGAGAGGCTGCTCAGCAGAACAATGAATTCCTGCTCTGGTGCTGGGCTCACAGCTCAGCAAACGCCTCGGCATGGGCTGGGCAGGGTCAGGGATGGGCAGGGCAGGATCAGGGATGGGCTGGGCAGGATCAGGATGGGCTGGCAGGGGTCAGGGATGGGCTGGCAGGGGTCGGGGATGGGCTGGGCAGGATCAGGGATGGGCTGGCTGGGATCAGGGATGGGCTGGGCTGGATCAGGGATGGGATGGGCTGGCTGGGATCAGGATGGACTGGCTGGGATCAGGGTTGGGATGGGCAGGATCAGGATGGACTGGCAGGGGTCAGGATAGACTGGCAGGGGTCAGGGATGGGCTGGCCAAGGTCAGGGAGCAAAGCAAACACAGAAAAGCAGTGCTGGGCAGGAGAGCTGCCAGCATTGGGCCGTTCAGAGGGGATTCCTGAAAACAGTGCCCTGGGCTGGGACAGGCTCTCGCTGCTTCCCACAGGCTGTGCAATTACACTGATCCAGGGAGGATGAAAGCTCCTGCGTGAACTTTTGTAAACCATTTTGGCCAGAAAATAGAAATAAAATAAAAGAACCGCAGGAGCGAGAGCACTTACCCTGCCATTTTCAAACCAGAACATTCTGACTGTTTCAAAAAACACTGGTTTTATTTCAAAATGGATTTAGATGTGTGAAGAGTAAAAATAATCACACAATTCAGACTGAAATAAAGAGTTTGTTTTGTGCCAGGCAATTGCTGACAGCCAGCTTTAACCTCTGGGAGGCTGCAGAATGGCTGGAGGAGGTCTGATTCATGCAAGGGAAGAGCTGGTTGGGATAAGACTGAGAATTAACTATTTTTGCCCCCTGAAATTTTGCCACAGAATATTGCAGGTTTCAAAGGCAAGTGGGCAGAACAGCAGGAATGAATCCATGAAGGGCTGTTAAGTACAAAATCATCAACAGGCAACTGCAAGCTGGAAAAGATTGGAAAAATAAGCAAGCAAAGCACCTCATTGTTCCTGCACACAGCTCCTGGTGTCCCATTAAGCACTCCAGAGATGGAAACCTGGGTTACCTTGGCCTTTGCTGTGACCCAGAAGAGCTGCTCTTGTACATCATCAACCAGACCTGAAAATGCTCTTGCTTTCCCCTGTGATTTCCCAACCTGAGTCATGAACTGAGTCACTACTGCAGCTCCTGCCCCCAGCAGGCTCTGTCCCACTCCTGAGCCCCACTGCTCCTGCAGAGCTTCACCCTGGAGCCAAACCTCCACAGTCATTCCCTTCATCTCCAGTGCCCCCATGCTCTTGTCCCTCCCTGGCACCCCTGGTGAGGGGTCACTGGGAGGTGCAGGTGCCACCTGTGCCAGCCCCATGGCTCAGCAGCCTTTGGGGACAGTGCCAACACCAGGTCCTGCTGGAGCTGAGGTTTTCCAGCAGGGAGCTGGGATTCCACAGCAGCTGAGTTTGGATCTCCCCAGGGCTCACCTCCAAACCCCAGCCTTGACTTTTGCCACCAAACCCCTTCTGCCCATCTCCATCTCCTAAAAACTTGTGGGTGTTGGTGGGACAGCCAAACAAAGCAGGGAAACAGAGACATTGCAGAGGGAATTAAAGGCATTTTCTGAGCTATTGACAAAATACACAGAAATCTCTCTAGCACCAAGACAAAGCTGCTGAGTGACCCCAGAGCTCCAGCTCTGAGTGCAGGCAGATCCCTCTGCCCTTCTCTCCAGACTCCTCTGGCAGTTTGTGACACATTCCCAGGAAATGTTGGGGAAGCAAAGGAGCCCCCAGTGAAAATGCTGGGAAGGGGATGGAGCCTCCTCACACAGGGACAGGAGGGTGAGGAGCTGCTCCCCAAGGCTGCACTGAGCCTCTCCTGTGATCTGCCACCCGTGATCCTGATTCTTGAAATACTGACAATGCACATGTCATAATAGAAATTTATTTACATAAAGAACTGTATAGAAATTAATATAACCCAATATATGTTTTACATACAGCAGATTCCTGTATTTCTTTTTGTGTACAGCCAGGATTTCTGAGACACCTCAGCATCCTTCCTCATCCTCCCAGAGCAGGGACAGTCCCAGGCCACCTGGGCTGATCCCTGTGCCAGGTGTGCTCCAAGGAGAAGGAACACCCTGACAGCAAACACAGGCACTCACTGGGGCCTCTGCTACAGGTTCGACTTTGATTTTTACCTGTTTGCTTTAATCGAAAGGAAAAGGTCATTTTAGCACAACATTCTACAGAATTCACTGTCTATTCCCGGCTGGAGACACAGCATCTCTCTTATCTGACATTTCCATGACAAATTAAGTTCCTCAGACACCTTTTGAGGATGCAAAGTGATTAACACCTACCAGAACTCCAAAACAGAATAAACTCTGCCTCTCACTGCTGCAGCCCCTCTGGCACAGCTTTAATGAGCTCCTCCTTGGGGGAAGGAGGGCACAGCCCTTAACCCTGTGTGACACCTTGGGAGGGGGGCACAGATCCCACAACGTCCAAGGAATTCTCTTCTGTGTCTTGGACAGCCTCAACCCTGCCAAGATCCTTCTCCCAACACCTGAACACAGGACTGGGGCAATTACTTGCATTAAATAACAATAGTGGCATCAGCTCTTATTTATAGATGTTATTATTTGATAATTCCTGCAGCTGGGCCAGGGCAGGCTGAGGCTGGAGCTCAGGGAAAGGTTCTTCCCTCCCCCAGAGGGTGCTGGCACTGCCCAGGCTCCCCAGGGAATGGGCACGGCCCCGAGGCTGCCAGAGCTCCAGGGATGGGCAGGGGGCATTGCTGGGGGGCTGGGACAGGGCTGGAATCCATGACCCCTGTGCATCCCTTCCCACTCAGGATATTCTGTGATTCCGTGACTCCCCTACTTCTTATCCTCCCTGAACATTTCCTACATCCCCCTCCACCATCCTCTGCTTCTGTCAAATTCAGACATGGTCAGGGAGCTAAAAGGGAAAGAGACACCCAGAAATAGGGTGACCCCACAGAACTCCATTTCCTTGGGAAACCAGCCTGGAAACAGCAGGAAGCATTTTGGGAAGAGCCACTGCAGCCCCAAAGAGCACAAGAGGGTGCAGAGCCCCTGTGTGCAGCAGGGAACTGGGAGAGACCCCCAGGCAATCCTTGGGAGTGTTCAGCAGCTTTGAATACAGCCTGGAAAAATGGAATGAAATCCTCAGGAGGGGTAGATGATCCAGCTGAGGGGGCAGCTCCAGAGAGAGGCCGGGTGGGAGCTGGGTGGGCTGAGGATGCTCTGCCCCTTGGCCTGGCTCATCTCCAGCCTGGATCCAGGAGCCCCGGAGGGAGGAGCTGCTCTTAGGGAAGTCATGCCAAAGGTTAGATTGTGCTGCTTGGAGGAATTGTTCCTTTTCTCCATTATGCACACAAATGGAATTAATATGCTGGAAAGGACCCCAGGGATCATCAACATCCAAAGAGACAAAGAGTGAGGGGACAGTGAGCATCCCAGCAGTGACAGGTCCTTGTGGCTGGCCAGGAAAATGCTTCCAAGCTGTGATTTGGGGTCCAAAATGCACTTCTGTCCAATTCCCAGCACTTTGCAGGAAAGATTCCAGTATTCACATCATTTTCTGGGAGAAAATGACAAACTTTGGCCTTGCCTAATCTCATTTTGGGAAGGTTTTGGCATGAACGGTTCATTGCTGCTTCTCCACAGCATCTCAATGGAACCGAGCTCCTGCTGTCACTGGGGCTTGGTCCTGGGGGCTTCTGGACCAGAAACATTTATCTGCCAGGCTGGAATGGCAAATCCACACCAGGCAGGGCCCCCAGAAGATGGAGGAGGGACAATTCCCACAGGGAGAGCTCCCCATGGCTGTGGGGCAGCAGAGGGGAGGGAATTCAATCCCTTGGCAGCTCCCTGGCAGCTCCCCACCCTCAGTGCCCATAAATAACTGCACAGATCCCCTACAAAACCCTCCCTGCACCTCCTGGTGCAGCAGGTGGAGACTTCACAGGTTTTCTGTGGTTCTGGGAAAAAATAGCACTGAGAGAGTTCCTGGAAATGCTGCTGGGAGCTGGCAGGGAGGAACAGTGCCAGGAAAGAGCTGGGGGGGAAAGCCCCCAGGCCCTGTGGTCCCCAGCACCAGGGCAGGGCAAACCCAGCAGTGTCACTGCAGCTGCTGCAGGCAGAAATCTCCTGTCCTGTTTGCTCTTTTTTCCCCACTTTTGCAGGGAATCAGACAGTTTTTACTCTCACATCTGGATCTCTCCACCAAGGGGAGATTCAGAAAAGCTCATCAAGATTAATTTTTTAAAAGGATAAATGAAAGCACATTAAGCAACCTATGTAGACACAGTCATTTGGAATTAAGGGGTTTGTAATTAAGTTTTTCTTAATTCACTTTTGAAGTGACTTGAGCCAAATTGAATTAAGGCCACTTTAATTTTAAATGAAAGTATCCAGGCCTAGGTTTAATATAATTTAACTAATCCACTTGCAATTCACACCACTAGTTAATTTTGGATTAATTTCCCCGTGTAAGCAAGCCCTTAAACAGACAGCAGGGACACAACTTTGTTTTCCCTTTTCCATCTAGAGAGGGAGCCACAGAACTTCTTTTCCCCATGAAAACTCCTGTTCTCTGCACATTTAACCCCTTCCAGGCAGTTTAACCCCCTTCTGCAGGGTCTGGGGTGACCCTGGGTGGGGTGTGCCAGGTGTGTGCTGTGACATCCTCAGCTGGAAGGGGACAGGGATGTGCCTCTGGTGGCTCTGCTGGGCCATCACTGGTGTCCATCTCCCAAACTCCTTTCCTCTCCCAGCATTTTCATACTGATTTTCATGTAGGGTAAAGAAAATTTGGCAACAGGGTCTGGGAAGACACCACTGGCCTGGCTGAGGGGGCAGATCCAAGCAGAGGTTTGGGTGGAGTAGATCCAAAGGGGCTTTGACAAACCAGGAGAGGAGCCACTGCTGCATGGTGGGACTGGAACCACCCCAATCAATGAGCTCTGCTTAATTAATGCCATTTTAAATGCTCCAGAGATCAGATTCTGCTGTCCAGCTGTGGCAGCAGCGTGGAGGGTGGTATTCCTTTGGATTAATTAAAATTAGGGATCTCTTGGAGCTTCTGATGATGACAAGTCATGAACAGAGCAGTCAGGATGTGATCAGGGAACTGTGGGGCTGGAAGGGACCTCGAGGGCCGGGGGGGGAAAGATCTGCACTGGGGTCAGGTCAGCCCAGCTCAGGCAGGTGGCACAGACCCAAAATTGCTTTGGATCTGAACTGTCCCAGCTCAGGGACTGCCCTGGCCAGGCCAAGTCTCTGAAGGGTTTAAGTGACCCTTGGGGGCACAGAACCCCCTGAGAGCCTGGGATCCACCCAGAGCATCCCCTGCTCCCAGCAGGAGCCACCAACAGGAGGTTCCATCACTGCACTCAGGGTGTGCACAGGGGCAGGGAAAAGATGGTCCCAAAAAAAGAATCATGGAATGGTTTGGGATGGACGAGATCTTAAATCCCTCCAGTGCCACCCCTGCCATGGCAGGGACACCTCCCACTGTCCCAGGCTGCTCCAGCCCCAATGTCCAGCCTGGCCTTGGGCACTGCCAGGGATCCAGGGGCAGCCACAGCTGCTCTGGGCACCTGTGCCAGGGCCTGCCCACCCTCCCAGGGAGGAATTCCCTCTGTAAATCAGTGGGGAACAACCTTCTGTTTGTTCCAAACCATTCCCCCTGTCCTGGCTCAGGCCCTGTCCTCCACCTTTCTCATAACCCCCAGTTCTGAAGTCCACTCTCAAAGCCATCTTGGGGCTCAGGGTTTGTCCCTGACCCCAGGGGATTGCTGCATCCACAGCTCTCTCACAGCAGCTGCCCTCAAAGTGCCCCAGAGGCATCAGGGAGGTGCTGCCCTTCCCTTCCCTTCCCTTCCCTTCCCTTCCCTTCCCTTCCCTTCCCTTCCCTTCCCTTCCCTTCCCTTCCCTTCCCTTCCCTTCCCAGGGCAGAACCTGCTCATCCTGACCATGCATTTTCTGGAGCAAGGAACTCCAGCAGGAACAGACCTGGAATCTCAGCTTGCACCTCCTTCATGCAGCAGAGCCTCCCTGGGGTGCAGAGGCTGCTCCTCTCCCCAGCCCCAGCCAGAGCAGCTTCCCTGGGAGGTTCCCCCCAGCCCCGGTGCTTCCACCCTTCCCCAAGCCCCTGGGATTCCCCAAATCCAGCTGTGATTCCCCAAATCCAGCTGTGATTCCCCCCAGGCTTTTCCCAGTGGTGCCCTGCCTGCTGCTGCTGCTCAGGGTTTTGTCTCAGGGCACCTGAGTCTTTCCAGCGAGGGGAGGGGAGACACGTTTTGTCCAAATATCATTTCATCAAAAGAAAATCTCTTCTCATGTGAAAAGAAGGTAAAACACTCCTCTGTTGAGGTGGTTTCAAGCATCCTAATGATGGCTATCCCTGAGCTCCCAAAAGCTGGCTCCCTGCCTTTCCCTGAGCAGAGGATGGGAAGGAACTCCTGCTGTCAGCGTTTTACTTCATTTGTGACCCACCACCTTTCCTCAAATAAATTCCCACTGAATTATCTGAAGTGAGCAGGGAGAGAGGGGTGAGAGGAATTCAGGCTTGCAGGATAATACTGAAGTTATTTCAGCTGGAAGATAGAGTGCATCACATGCATTTAAAAATCATTTAAAATGGGGAAAGAGCTGGTTGGAACTCAGTGGGAAGTTGATGACTGATTTGAATTTGTGCTCCAAAGGCTCTCTGGAAAATAAAAGTCCCCAGAGAAATCCCCTGGGGTGTGGGGAATGGCACAAATCAGAGCTGGAGGGAGGTGGGGCCCAGGGGTGGAGGATCCAGTTCTGCCTCCCAGGACAGGAGGGGAATCCATGGCTCCTGTCCCCCTTGGCCACCCATCATCCCCCCCAGAAAGCTCCCAGGAGAGCAGTCCTGCAGGGATCTGTGCAGCTGAGGTGATGCCAGGAGGGAATGCAGTTTGTGGGAGCTGGAACAGGGAGGGATTTGCTGCATTCCCAGCTTTGTTTGAGAATCCCAAACAAATCCCAATCCCCAATCCCAGTGTGGATCCTGCTGGAGCAGCCCCGCTCCTGCCTCACCATTGCCATCCTTGGCACGGGGTGACAAATAACAAACCCCCATTGCTGTGATGGGTGAGACAAGGGGCTGACAATGACCAGTACCCTCAAGGGTGCTCTTAGGGAATTTATTCCCTTGGTTTGTACTTTGTGCTCCCATACATTTGTATTTTAGGAGTTTTTTGGCCTTAAGATTCATTTCATTTTGCAGTGAGTATGAGGTGAGTGCAGGAATTCAGGTGCACATTTCCTATTACTGATGGGGTTTCAAAGTAAAGAAGAGTTTGTTATTATGACTCCATCTCCTGCAGGACACCTGCAGGGATTACACCCATTCCAAGACAGATCCTCATTTTCTGAGGCCCTGAGCATCTTCTCCAATTCCCAGCACACTCAGGATTAAGACTCAGGTTGGAAAATGCTTTCTACTTCCCCTGCAGTCTCTCACGTTTAATGAAAAACCCGAATAAATAAAAAATCTTCACTTGCCTTCACCCCCTTTCCCCATTGGTGCATTTTTTAGCATTTTTGGAAGACAGGTGAATGTTCCAGGGGCTGGGTGGTGTCCTCAGGGGTCACCAGGCTGCAGCAGGGCTGATCTAATCTGAGCACAACCTCCATCTCACACTGTTCCCTGCAAACCACATCCCTGCTAACCTTTGACTTGGAAAAGCAGCTCTGAAATCTCTGCTGTTCACAGAGAAGTTGAAATCCACGAGTTTGTGCTGCAATTCCCACCTGCAGAACAGGTTTTACAGACCCTCCAGTATCACAAGGGCTGTCTGGGGGGCTTGGATGGTGGGACAAAACAGGGTTTGTAAATAGATAAAATGGGGAGAAAATGCAAACTACAGCTGTTTCCTGGTTTGGAAAGGAAACAATGCCTCCAGCTTCACAGGCAGCAAAAAGTTTGCAGCACTTTATATGAGCCTGGATTCCCGTGTGGGATTTGGAGTGAATTTCACATCAAGTTTGCCTGGAAATACTCCAGCCTGCAGCTGAAAATCAAACTCTGCAAAGGCACCAAACGTGGTGCCTTAAATTCCATCCAGGCTGAGATTCCCTGAAGCTGCCAGGGAGAAGCAGCTCCATTCTCAGGAGCTGTAATCAGCACTGGGCACGGAGATCCTGGCAGGGAGAAGGGAGGGTTCCCAGCCCCCACACCTGGGCAAGCCCCAGCCCAGCAGGAGGGAGGGGGCTCTGACAGCCCCAGACCCTGCTGGAACCAGCACAGACCTGGCCCAGTACAGGAATGACAGCAGTGCTTCCCCCAGGGATGGGAATGGGCTCTGAGCTTGAGCATTTGGAGGGGGGTTTTTTTTCTTCTTTTTTTGGTTTTTTTTTTTTTTTTTTTTTTTTTATTTTATTTTATTTCCTGCCTCCCAGGAAGCAGAGATTATCTGGAGTGTGTTCCTGTGGCTCACTGAAAGCCATCAACATGCAAATTCCAGGGCAGCAGGGTTTTAAGCTGATTGCCAGCCCTGTCTTCTGAGCAGATCCAGTGCAGGGCTGGATGCTCCAAAATTTCCTAATGAGCAAACTTCAGCCCAGGAGTGACAGCCCTGCTGGGAGGCCTCTGCTCGTGGGGGAAAGCTCAGGTTTAGAGGCACAGACTGTTTCTTAATTCAGGTTTTAACTCATACTTGCACAAGCAATCAAAGCACTGGTGATGCAAAACTTCTGTAAGAGCCTCACATGGCCACGGGGTCTCCACGTGAGGATTCCTGGTGGTTTCCCACTGCCAGAGGGCAGGGCTGGCTGGGATCTTGGGCAGGAATTGTTCCCTGGCAGGGTGGGCAGGGCTGGGATGGAATTCCCAGAGCAGCTGTGGCTGTCCCTGGATCCCTGGCAGTGCCCAAGGCCAGGCTGGACATTGGGGCTGGAGCAGCCTGGGACAGTGGGAGGGGTCCCTGCCATGGCAGGGGTGGGATGAGATGATCTGTAAGGTCCCTCCCAACCCCATCCCTTCCTGTGATTAAACACCTTTGTGTGGTTTTCTTTGGCAGCAGGCACAGCCAAAGGATTCAAAATGTCCTTGAGCTCAGGAATAAAAGGCAGAAGAATAAGGAGGGGGAAAATACCCCGAACAACCTGAGCAGCAGCTGGGAGAACATCAGCAGCTGGTTAAAATCCTGGAGGGAGCCTCAATGCAGCTTTTTGTACAAGCAGCAGTGCTGAGACAACCTTCCCTGATCAGGTGAGGCAGCAAAGCAGGACTGGAAACATGGGGAGATGGGAAGGTGGAAGGATGAGAAGGTGGAAGGATGGAAAGAAGCAAGGATGGGAAGGTGGAAAGGTGGAAGAATGGGAAGGTCGGAAGGTGAAAAAGTTGAAGAACAGGAATTTGGAAGGATGAGAAGGAGGAAAAGTACAAAGATGGAAGGATGGGAAGGAGGAAGGAGGGGAAGGTGGAAAGGTGGAAGGATGAAAGGGTGGAAGGATGGGAAGGTGGAAAGATGGAAAGATATGCAGGCTCGTGCTCCAGCCCTCCCCGCCCGGAATCCAAATGACAGCATTAGTATTCAGGATCTTTGCATGTGTTTAAATGTGGATTAAAAATGCATTAATTGGTCTCGTTTTAACAAGCTCTTCTCTTTGTATATCAAATATTTGAAAGATTCAGTATTATCACCTCTTGTCTGGGCTGGAATTGAAGAGGAGAAAGGAAATGTAATTGAGGACTTAAGGAGTCTCCTCCTGTTTGCTCAGCACCAGGCAGTCGGATCCAAAGCTCCCGGGAAATGACTTTGCTGAGTCCATGAACAACCTCCAAAGGCAGCAGAGCCTGGCAGCGGCACTGCCATCCTGGCAGCAGCAGCTTTGGGCAAGGCAAGTCCCTTTGCAGGAGCTGCTGGAACCACCTCAGCTCAGGTGTTGGAGCAGGGCTGGAAGAACTCCTGGCAGTGGGAACTCATCCCCTGTGCCCTGTCCCTCCATCCCTTGGCCAAAGGTGGATTTCCCACCCCTCTCTCCCACTCTGGATTGCTCAGGTGTGCCCGGTGGGCACCTCATTCCCGGGGCTTTGCAGCCTCCTTCCCTGCGGGATTGCTGGCCCGAGGAATGTGCAGCACACGGGGGGAAGGGAGACAGAAGGCAGCTGCAGTCCTGCCCAAGTGGGAAGTGTCACCTGCCCATGGTGTCACCTGCCCGCGGTGTCACCTGCCCACAGTGTCACCTGCCCATGGTGTCACCTGCCTGCAGTGTCACCTGCCCGCAGTGTCACCTGCCCACGGTGTCACCTGCCCATGGTGTCACCAGCCTGCAGTGTCACCTGCCCGCAGTGTCACCTGCCCATGGTGTCACCTGCCCGTGGTGTCACCTGCCCACAGTGTCACCTGCCCATGGTGTCATCTGCCCATGGTGTCACCTGCCTGCAGTGTCACCTGCCCATGGTGTCACCTGCCCATGGTGTCACCTGCCCACGGTGTCACCTGCCCGCAGTGTCACCTGCCCACAGTGTCACCTGCCCGCAGTGTCATCTGCCTATGGTGTCACCAGCCCACAGTGTCACCTGCCCACAGTGTCACCTGCCCATGGTGTCACATGCCCGCAGTGTCACCTGCCCATGGTGTCACCTACCTACAGTGTCACCTGCCCCCGGTGTCACCTGCCCACGGTGTCACCTGCCCACAGTGTCACCTACCCACAGTGTCACCTACCTACAGTGTCACCTGCCCGCAGTGTCACCTGCCCATGGTGTCACCTGCCTGCAGTGTCACCTGCCCATGGTGTCACCTGCCCATGGTGTCACCTGCCCGCGGTGTCACCGCGCACAGCGCACAGCGCGCCTGAGACCGGCAATTGAGGACTAAGCAATGGCTCATCCAATTGGCAAAGCAGGACAATGAGGAGCGCCTGACACTCGCTGTGCTCGCGGACAGCGCCAGGAGAGGCGGGCGGGTCCGTGACAAACGGAGCCTGACCTGCAAACAGGGTCAGGGGCGCAGGCTGCCAGTGATAAGTGATAAAGCCAAAACCCTGAACCAGCAAGAACTCATCTCCAGGTGTCTGGGATGTGCCCAGAGGGCTAAACGCGTGCTCCGGAGATAAAGTTAAAAAGTTCAAGTGTGATGAAGAGTTTGGAATCCTTCGTCCGAGACCCCCGACAACCCCTAAATTAAAGAACGCGAACGCAAAAGGACTTTTGGTTCATTTTAATACAAAGCGAGGGTAGGCGGGACTAGGCGGGGCTAGGACATGAATATGTATTAGGCATTGTGTAATCCCAGGCTTTTAGGGAATAAATAGAGCAGCAGTTTGAAGTTTGGCTGTGCGTGCTTTGGGAGGAGCTATCCCCATGCCCCTCAGCGCTGAATAAACGCACAGCCGCTTTCTAACTCTCATTTCTCACGAGTTACAGCCTGTTCCGCGTATCGAGGCTGCTCAGCCGGAGACAGAGCTGCGGGCGCGGATCGGGATGGAGCTGCAGCTCCGGCCCTGCCCCGCTCCTCCTCCAGGGCAGGAGAAGGTCGGCAGCGGTGCGGGAAGCAGCGCATCCCTGAAATCCGAGCCGTCCCACACTGTGCCCTGGGCCGAGCAGGGTGTTAATGGAGAAATGAGCCTGCCTGCCTGCCTGCCTGGGAGTCATTTGCAAAAAAAAAAAAAATTCTCGTCGTAACATGTTGATTCATCAAAGGCAGAATATTTCACAGGAAAGGACCAATTTCAGTAGATTTTACATTTGGGGAAAATGTAGAAAAGTTTTCAGAATCCTCCACAGGTCACCATGACTCCCAGAAATGGAACTATTCTATTTTGCTTCGAATTTGCTCTTTGCTTTGAAATAGAAGTTCAGCTACAGGACAAAAAGAGAGACTGAAATGGAAATGAAACCTTTGGAAATTACCAAACTGAAATGTTTCTGTGAAACCAGACAGGGCTTTTTTTTTTAATTACTTGTCAGAGTCTTCCCATTTTAAGCCTTATTTTAGATGTTCAGCTTTTGCAGGGCAGGACAGGGGAAAAACATTTATAATGTCCCAAAAACTTTCAGTCCACAGGGCAAAGGTTGTGTGACAGCAGCAGAGAGTGCAGAAGGGGCTTTCTCTGGCCCAAACTGTGAGACCACCCCTCTCCACCAGCTGCCTCCCTCTTCCTAACGAGTTATTATCCTGTATTTAAAGCCCTGTCCCTGACCTTGCAGGAGGGGAAGGTGTCCCTCAGGTTTTTTACCCTTCTCTTAATTAAGAAGCTGTATTAAATATTCAGAAATTCTGCTCAGTGACTTTCCTGGGAAGCACAAGGACATCCTGGAGAGACAAATCACTTTCTCATTAACACCTGCCCAGGCCTCTTCTCTCCTTCTGTGTTCCTCAGTCCTGGCTCAGCTCCTCCAGGGGCACAGAACTGCTGGAGAGGGGCTGGAGCTTTTCCTGAGCTGGGAATCCAGCAAAGACTTTCAGTGCCTTTGGCTCAGCTCAGAGTTTGGCTCTTTGGGAGCAAAGGGAGCAGGAGCAAAGCTGTGGGGAGGACACTGCTGCTCCAGGCAGCTCCAAGTGCTGCTGCCTGTCCGTGCATGCAGGGATGGGTTTGTGCAGGGGAGGGCCATGGGAAGCAGGAGGAGCTCAGAAAGGCCAGCCTGAGCAGCAGCAGCGTGGCAGACACCCCACAGACTCCTGTGGCTGACAGCCAGCATGTCCTGGGCTTGCCCCTGTCACCAGGGTGCTCCCAGCCCCTCAGCTTGGGGATCCCTCACACCCCCATGGCACAGCTCCTGCCGGGGATGGATCCAACTGCTCCTCCCTTTTGCTTTTCTGCTTTGGTCTGGCAGTGCTCCAATGCCAAAGGAAGAGCTCTCAATCCAGCCTGGCCTCCCACATTTAGCCACTGATGAGGAGCACGGGGTCAGTGCAGAGGTGCTGAAAGACAGGGATTTGTTGGCTGTTTGCCCATTTGAGTGGGGAATGCTGGACCCTGGAGGGGAGAGCTGTTAAAGTTGCTGTCATGGGGGAATGTTCTTTTTCTTTCCATCAAAAAGAACCTAGGTCTGGTTTTTGTGCAGGGATGACACACCCACATACCCCCATATCTCCTGCTTCTCCCAGCATTCCCAGGTGAGGGACAATCCACCACCCCAGGGTGCAGCCCGAGTTTTGCACAACACTTTGAGCATTTCCACGTCCAGGGAGGCAGCCAAGCACTCCTGGCTCCTGCAGCCCTGTTGGTTGTTGCTGCTGCAGAGCTGGGAATGATGGAGCTCTGCTCCTGTCCTTCCCAGGGCCAGGAGCACTGGGAGCAGCCCAGCCCAGACCAGGAGCCTGGCTCCATCTGTGCCTTGCTCTTCCTCCATACTGCACCCAACAAAGCCCTGCTGGGCTCCAGAACACCCTGGGACAGAGGCAGAGGCAGCTGCTGGTGCAGGAGATGAGGATCCAGGCTCTGCAGGGAGCTCTGGAGGCTGCTCCTGGCCTTTTAATTTCCAGGTAAGAAACATGGGAATGGGGAAAGGTACGTGGTGTGGTGGATAAATATTCCTGGTGGTGGGTTGCAGGAGGAATCCAGGTGTTTGGAGCTCAGGAAACATGGCCTGGGAAAGGTTCACTGGAGCTTGGTTGGGAGCAGCAGCTCCATAAGGAGGTTAATGGTGCAGTGAGGGAACCTCATTTGAGGGTCTTTACACTCTGCAGCTGAAGTGATGCATGTGACAGCAACAGCTCTGGGGCAGGTGTGCAGCCACCAGGAAAGGCTGATGATTGAAAGGTTTCCTCTTTGCTGGGGAAAAAAAGCTGGGTTTGAATCCTTCCAGAGCAGCAGCATAGTAAAGGAAATGTTACAGGGAGAGTTCAAAAGTCAGGAGCAGCTGGGGGAACTGGGGTTGCTCAGCCTGAAGAAATAGAGGCTCAGGAAGACCTGTGAGGTCGTACAGGTGTCCCTTCTCCTCAGTGAGGGGCAGGACTCCCCTTTCCAGGCTGTTCTGGCTTTTCCTGGCGGCTGGGCAGTGCTTGGACACCTCAGGTGGCTGTTGTGTGCAGGTCTGGCCACTCAGACTCAAACCAGAGCTCCCATGGCCTTTTCTGGGCAGGGCTAAAACCCTCCTGGCCTTTCTCAACAGGGGGACAGGGTCTGGGACCCAAGCAGGAGCCTCATCCCCAGCAGGGGAGGACAGGGACCCCATTATCCCTGCTCAGCTAACGAGATTGGCCATCGTGGAGCTGCCCACGGCATCCTCCTCCCGTGGGAATTCATCTTCTGCCCCAGATGATCCATGTGGCACTGGGACCTCGGGGCTGTGTTTGTCCTGCAGCCCATCCTGCTGCCAGCCCTCTCCCCCATCAGAGCAGGCTTTGGGCTGGCTCCCTGCTCCAGGCTGGGGCAGAGTGGGAATGCAGTGATAGCATCTGCTGAGCAGCAGGCAGGGAGCTGCAGGGTTATTGTTTGCTAATAGATTGCTTCTGAAAAGCTGCTCAGATGGGACCAGGCGAGCTGCAGAGGTAATTAAAACTCTGCCTATGCAAAAGGCAGGATCTGATTATTTCCCTTCCTGAGCAGGCAGATTAAACCAGGAAGGTTTATTGCACCACTTCTAAGAGCAAGGGTTGCTTTGAATGAAGTTCATAATATGGAATATAATAAATAAAATTCTTCAGTTTCTTTTCTTATTTAAATTTTAAAAATTACAAAAACCATACAAGAACAACACCACAAAAACCCATCCAAATCCAACACACCCACAACTTTATTTTTCAACCATCTTTCTCCTTGATTATTCCTTGGATTTAAACAGTTCCTATAAAACAGAGCACAGGTGAACTTATGAAGGACTACTGTTCCAAAGCTCATTTCTTATCTTTTAAGGCTCTTTGCTCTCATCCTAGAAGGCTTTTCTGTGCCATCCTACCTGAAATAGGAGGGTGGGTTGGTAAAGAGGCTCAGAAATAGCAGCAAAGTCGCCCTGTCACCTCCCCTTAATGAAAGGAATGGCTTCAAGTCCATTAAAGGTATTCAAGATATTTTAGAACCAGGCTGATGTCTGTAACCTCAGCCTGCCTGACAGGCTGTGGTGCTGCCTGTGGGATTTGGTCTCTGCACCACTCTGGGCAGGGTTGGATCAGATATCTGGAAGGAATTCCTCTCTGGGAGGGTGGGCAGGCCCTGGCACAGGTGCCCAGAGCAGCTGTGGCTGCCCCTGGATCCCTGGCAGTGCCCAAGGCCAGGCTGGACAGGACTTGGAGCAGCCTGGGACAGTGGGAGGTGTCCCTGCCATGGCAGGGGGTGGAATCTGATGATCTTTAATGTCCCTTCCACCCCAAACTATTGTGGGATTCCCTGACCTGCAGTTTCCACTGCCTTGGCCCAGAGATGGGAGCCCAGGTGTGCTCAGGAGGAGTCACCCCTAACCCCAGCCTTGTGCAAGCTCTGTGCCAGCTCAGTGTCCTGCAGGTCTCCTCCCCACAGAGGAGAATCCTTCAGAGCTGCTCCTGCCCTGGGGCTGTGTCCCTGTCCCTGTGTCCCAGAGCCTCCCTGCAGTCAGTGATGGTCACTGTGGGGACACAGCCAGCTCCGAGGGATGGCTGTGGGCAGCTGGCCTGGTGGGATGACCCAGAGCAGCTGGAGAGGAAAAAAACAAAAGAGACATGAAAAAATTAGTAGCTGTTTTCCTGGTGCATTGGAGAGGGGAGGCTTTGCCTGCCCTGGGAAGAGCTGCCAGCTGAGTTTCTGCCCAAACCAAACAGGCTGTGGTGGATTGAGAGTGGCCTGGAGAGCTGAGATCCCATCTCCTGGGCACTGAAACCTGCCAGCAGTGCTGCTTGTCAGCTCAAAAACGACATGGAAAGAAAGATTGTGATGCAGGGAGGTGGCAGCACCCTCGTGACTGCTGTCCCCACCTTCCTGCCAAGGTCACTGGGGCTCTGCAGCTCGGGCAGCTGGGTCTCACCTACTGCCAGGTGGGTGAGAGAGAGATGAGAGATGTATAAATATACATCCAACACAGCCATCTGGGTCACACGGGGTCATGAGGGCTCAGTCCTGTTGCCATAAAAAGATCTCAGTATCTCCAGCTGAAAAGGAACAAAGGCTGCCCCTCCTGGGATCAGAAACCTTTTCCAACCTTCTTCACCTGAACTTGTCCTCTCCAAGCTGCTCAGGGCAGATCAGGAGTCCTGGGGCAGGAGCCAGCCCTGCAAATCCTGGCCCAGGGGGAGCAGTGCTGCACACACCCTACAGCAGGGCTGGGGCTCCTCTGGAATAGGTGACTCCAGGCAGAAATTACAGGGTCAAGTCACAGGGCCATGGTCCAAAATAGATGGAAATGGCTGACAAGGAATTTCTGCTGAATAAACCAGATCAGCCTGAGTGGAAAACTCCTGCAAATCCTGAATAAAACACTCCTGCACAGGCTGAGTGAAACACTCTTGCACAGGCTGAGTGAAACACTCCTGCAAATCGTGTATAAAACATTCCTGCACAGCCTGAGTGAAAATCTCCTGCACAGCCTGCATAAAACACTCCTGCACAGGCTGAGTGAAAATCTCCTGCACAGCCTGTATAAAACACTCCTGCAAATCCCATATAAGACACTCCTGTTCAGCCTGAGTAAAGCACTCACACATTTTGGGAGGGCTCAGATCTTCCTTTGTGCCCTCAAACCCAGCACGTGTGTGCAGACATCCACACATTTTATTGCTGATAGGAAATGAAACCCCCGATTAAAAGACATTACCAAAGATTAAAAGCAGCACCGAATCTAATTTCAATTGTTTGTGGCAGGAACCCAATTTTCAAATGATAATGGCAATAATTAAAAAGTCCCTTATCAACAGAGACAAAAGTGCTGCCTGTTGGCAGGTGGAGCTGAGGAATGGGGCGAGCTCAGGCTCTTCAGAGCTGAAATCAATTTTCAGACAAAGTTCAAACAAGCCCCAGAACAATTCTGCTTTTGTTGTGCTTTTTCCATGAGGGGAGGAAGATGCTTTCCCTGTGCATGTACATGTTTTTTTTCTCCTATTTTTCACTCTCCTTTATCCACAAGGTCACATTAGCTGGGACAAAACCTCATGTAAACAAAACTATTCTGTTGTAGAAATGAGGCTTGAGGAAAGTTCAAAAACAGCTCAGACCTTCAGTTTGGGCTTAACTTGTAATTATGGATTATCCTGTTTGGAATTAACAAATGCACCTGCTCAGCCTTTGAAGAGTTGGCCGAGGAGGGCTCTCAGAGCTCTCTGTGCTGAGATTCCTGAACTCCACTAGCACTCCTCTTGTGCAGTGGGGAGTTCACGAGCACAAATTGGGTCTAATTAAAAAATGTCTGGATGGACATCTGGAAAATGAACTCTTTTTTTGCCCTGAGAACTCTCAGGTTTCTGCATACACACTTTCCAAAGGTAAGAGAGAGCAGAATTTGGGATCCAGGCTTTTATCTCATGGAATAGAAATCCACTGTGTGGTTCCCTATTTTCCTCCTCCAAAGCCACCCAGGGCCAGCCTGCCCAGCCCAGTGACACCCTCAGGAAGAGTCACAGCACTCTCAGAAGGTCTCGTTCCTCACCTCAGTAATTCCCAGGGGATGGGCAGAGCTTTGCCTTCTGCAGGATGCCCAGTCCAGGGCCTGGGAAGCTCTCCCTTGTCATCCCTGGTCACAAACACAGGCCCCAAGGTGTCTGTGAGGAGATGACACTTCCCAGTGCTCAGCAAACCCAGAGGTGCTCCTTAAGCAGTGTTAATTGTCCCTAATTAGTACAGGCAGTCCCCAGGGAGGAGAAAGGCTTTCCAAATGTCTTCACTTTTATCTGATTGCAGAGTTCAGGACAGCTGATTTCACTCTGAGGTCTCTAACTCGGGGCCCTGGCATTTCCCACATTTCTGGGGCTGCAGGGAATGAATCCTTGCCCCAGTCCATGTTTGCACTCCCAGTCCCCTACTGGGCAGCCTGGTGCACCTCTCACTGTCCCCTGAAGCTCCTTCTGCTGGCACCATCAGGGTGGCTCATGAAAACCCTGCAGAAAGGATCTCATTCCACATTAATTGTGTCTGTGTAGCTGCTCCAAACACACATCACTTTCATCCTGGCTGCCTTCTCCATGAACAGGATTTTTCCTCCTGGGAGGAGCTGTTATTCATCATGTACTGGTCAAGGCTGAATTTATTTGTCAGCACAGGAGTGTGAAGACAGAAAACTCTGACACCTTTGTTGTTTCTTTCCTGGTTTGGAGAAAAATCAGGGGAGGAAAAGGGGAGAAACATTGCTGGGTTAAAGGGGACTTGTTTTGCTGGGGTTTTCCTGTTGGCTTTTCCTCCCGTGGATAACAAGTGTGGAGATGCCAGGACACATCTCAGCCACAGCTTTTCATCCTCTGGGATCCGCCTGGAGCCAAAACTCGTGCAGTGCCTGAGGGCACAGCAATGGGAGGAGGCAGGGGAGCAGGGAGGGCTGCAAGCAGCAGGGTTTCCCTGGATGTGTTGCTGCTGCCACTTTTGAATTCAAGCTTCCCCAGACTGTGCAGCACTGCCAAAACCAAGGCCCAGAGTAACAGGGGGGGGTTGAAGCACAACCTTTCCCTTTAGAGAGAAGGGAGGTTTTCATTCATGAGGAAGAACTTGTGTAGCAGTCAGTGGGTTTGAGTCTGCTCGCCTCTGCACCCAGGAGGGGCTGTGCTGTCCTCCCTTTGAGGAGGAGTTGATGGATGTGCAGAGCTGGCATCAGAAACTCCAGTTACACTCCTGAGGGAGGCTCGGGCCACCACAGCCTTCCTGCCAGCTCTGGAATGTCCCTGCCCCTGTCAGCAGCCCCTCAGGGGCCCTGTGGCTCCAGCTCCCCCCGTCCCCTGGAGCCAAGCAGGGCTGGGCTCTGCTGGGAGCAGAGGACAGGGCAGAGCTCAGGCCAACCTCAATTTCTCAGCTCTGATGCTTCAATTATCTCTGCAAGGAAAAGAGTCTTTATTATTTAATAATGGCTGAGACCCTCCAAATTATTCATCAGCTCAGGAAGGGAGGTGCTGAAATGCTCGGGAAGGATGGATGGGTGGGGGGGTCAGTCAGTGCCTGGGTGGAGAGAGACCTTTGGCTGCTCCACCTGCACAGGCTGAACTCCTCCTGTGGGGGTCTTGTCCAGCTGTAGAGCCAGGGAATGGTTTGGGTGGGAAGGGCCCTTGCAGATCATGTCATTCATATCCTGCCATGGCAGGGACACCTCCCACTGTCCCAGGCTGCTCCAGCCCCAGTGTCCAGCCTGGCCTTGGGCACTGCCAGGGATCCAGGGGCAGCCACAGCTGCTCTGGGAATTCCATCCCAGCTCCTCCTCACAGCCAGGAATTCCTTCCCAATATCTCACCTAAATTTCCCCACTTTTAGTTTGACTCCATTCCTCCTCGTCCTGCCACTCCAGCTCCTGATGAACAGTCCCTGTCTGGCTTCCCTGGAGCCTCTTCAGGTCCTGGAAGGGGCTCTGAGGCACCCACACTACCTTCTCTTCTCCAGGCTGAGCATTCCCAGCTTTCCCAGCCTCATCTCTGACACTTGGAGAGCGATTTTATTTCACCTTGGGTTTGAGCCAGGAGTGATCCCACAGGTGGGAACAGAACTGTCCCTGTCCATGTGTGATTCCAGGTCCCCTTGGGTGCTTTGGGGGATGCACTGCTGCCTCTGTTCTGCTGCAAGTGTCCCCTGCCCACCCGTTGAAAATAATATTTTTCCACTGGAGCAAGAAGTTGAACCTGTAAAATGCTGGAAGGGGTTTTGTGGAAGTGTTGTACGTTCATGTTTGAAAAGGAAAAGCATCCTTGCTTGCATATTTAATTGCCAAATTATCATATAAATGTCACATTACTTAGGATGCCAGAACTCACTGATATTTTAAATGCTTCTATGTTTTAATTCCTTGCCAGTCAACCTTTGCAAACCTAATTACAAAGGGAAAATCACTGATGGCATTTTGTTCACCATGTTTGGAGCTGAACTGGGTTTCCTGAGAGTCTGAGAAAATTTTCAGCTGATTTTATTTTCTGTTTCTTGTTAGTGACAGGAGCTTTTCCTGCTGCTCCTCGCTGGGATAAGATGGATTACTGTCAGGAAAGCCACGGAGCAGCAGTGCCAGAACAGGCTTGCGTATTTGGGTTAGCTCTGCAAAACAACCCAAAAATAAACAGAGGAGCCCATGCAGAGCTGGCAACCTTGGGGAGGCTTCACTCAGAGCAGCTTTCCCCTTCCAAATTTCCTCATTGGAAAGGAGCTCATTGTGAAAGTAGCTGTTTGAAAGGGATCAAAGGGATCAAATCCTCCTGTGATGGCCCAGGGTGGGCGCTGACGCTTCCAGAGCCCCTGGGAGCACAACTCCCTTTGGAGTCAGCCTGGTATTTGTGTTCCTGTAACACCCCACACACCTGAGGGCTCTCAGCACTGCTGGGCACCCCGGGCTGCTCGGGCTCTGTGCCCCTGCCCTGCCCTGCCCTGCCCTGCAGGCAGCTCCAGCAGCTGATCAGGCACCCCCTGATCACCCAACTCAGGGGGATGGGAACAGCCACGGTCCCACAGCTGCTCCTGGAAACCAGCCTGGGCCACCCCATGGGCCACAGAGCCTCAGGCAGTGCCAAAGGGGACACAAAATCCTGCTGGGCTGAGGGAGCACAGCTGGCTCTGGCCAGGCCTGCTGCAAGGGACATTCTGCAGCCACGGAGCATGGTCTGTGTCACCTCCTGTGGTGACAGCTCTGTGTCCCAGCCCCTGGGCATGGTCTGTGCCACCTCCCGTGGTGCCAGCTCTGTGTCCCAGCCCCTGGGCATGGTCTGTGTCACCTCCTGTGGTGACAGCTCTGTGTCCCAGCCCCAGAGCATGGTCTGTGTCACCTCCCGTGGTGCCAGCTCTGTGTCCCAGCCCCTGGCCATGGTCTGTGTCACCTCCCATGGTGACAGCTCTGTGTCCCAGCCCCTGGGCATGGTCTGTGTCACCTCCTGTGGTGACAGCTCTGTGTCCCAGCCCCAGAGCATGGTCTGTGTCACCTCCCGTGGTGCCAGCTCTGTGTCCCTGCCCCTGGGCATGGTCTGTGTCACCTCCCATGGTGACAGCTCTGGAGCTCTGGCAGCCTCGGGGCCGTGCCCATTCCCTGGGGAGCCTGGGCAGTGCCAGCACCCTCTGGGGGAGGGAAGAACCTTTCCCTGAGCTCCAGCCTCAGCCTGCCCTGGCCCAGCTCCAGCCCTTCCCTGGCTGCTGTCCCATTCCCTGTCCCATTCCCTGTCCCTGTCCCAGAGGTCAGCTCTGGCTCTGGGCTGGCTCAGCTGCTCTGAGGTGACCCCATCTCTCACTGGGATGATCCTGCTCCCTCTTAGGCACTGAGGGATCAGCTCCCAAACAGGAGCTGCCAGGGCAGCCCAGCCCTTCCCAGCACAGCAAACAGAGATGCTTTGGCTGCCCTCAGGTTTCGTTCTGGATTAGGGATGTGATGGAGCCCTGACATTTCAACCAGGAGCTGAGACATTTTAAGTTGTGTGCAGGGAAAATTAAGGTCTTTGCACTTTCCAGCAAGGATATTGCAAGGAGTGGGAAGCCAGGCAAGATTCATTATGGCCCCAAAGTGCAAAATTTCACACTTCCATCTGCAGTTTCCTTTTTTAACTGTCTGTCATTCTGAAATGTTTGTATGAAATACAGGGAAGTGGGGAGCAGGAGAGCTGCAGGGATAAAGCTGGCAAATGTGCACACCTCTTATGTGGGGCTTTTGTGTTCCTTTGCAACCCCACCAACCCCACTGGACACACGGGAACTCCCCAGGCTGGGGAGAGCAGTGGGTCCCAGCCCAGCCCAGCTCCTGCAGGGGACAAAGGAACAAGCCACAGAACCTTTGAGAAGGCCAGAAATGGAGCTGAGCAGGGCAGAAACCCAGAACAGTTTCACTGCTGCCTATTTCTGTCCACATTATTGCTGTAACAGGCTCTTAATTATGGGAGCACAATTGTAAGAGGCCTTTTGGTGGGATTCTGTGTTTGGAGTTGTTTATACACGGGGAAGTGCATCACAAGCAGCCTGAGATGAACCATTCTGTGTAACTCAGGCAGGTTTTATCCTGAGTGACAAAGATGGAATGACCCTCTGGAGTCCTTTCCTGCTGCTCTCACTGAGCTTCCTCTGCACCTTTGATTTGCAGTCTCATGGCCAAGACATCTTCTCACCTCTGTGCACAGGGATTTGTGTGGCAACCTGGGGTTTGTGTGGACACCTGGGGTTTGTGTGGACACCTGGGGTTTGTGTGGGTACCTGGGGTTTGTGTGGGCACCTGAGATTTGTGTGGATACCTGGGGTTTGTGTGGACACCTGGGGTTTGTGTGGACACCTGGGGTTTGTGTGGACACCTGGGGTTTGTGTGGACACCTGGGGTTTGTGTGGACACCTGGGGTTTGTGTGGGTACCTGGGGTTTGTGTGGACACCTGGGGTTTGTGTGGACACCTGGGATTTGTGTGGGTACCTGAGATTTGTGTGGGTATCTGGGGTTTGTGTGGACACCTGGGGTTTGTGTGGGTACCTGGGGTTTGTGTGGGCACCTGGGGTTTGTGTGGACACCTGGGATTTGTGTGGGTACCTGGGGTTTGTGTGGGTACCTGAGATTTGTGTGGGCACCTGAGATTTGTGTGGGTACCTGGGGTTTGTGTGGACACCTGGGGTTTGTGTGGGTACCTGGGATTTGTGTGGACACCTGGGGTTTGTGTGGACACCTGGGGTTTGTGTGGGTACCTGGGGTTTGTGTGGACACCTGGGGTTTGTGTGGTGCAGGGCTGGGTGGGAGAGCCCCTGCCCAAGTGGGAGCCAGCTGGGGAGGCAGAGCAGGCACCGTGTCCTGGGAATTCCCAGGATGGAGCCTGGGCCAGCCAGGAGCTGCAGGGAGAAAGGGAGTTTGATTTCTGTGGGGCAGGGAGCTGTGCAGGGCTGGCTGCCCCGGGGCAGGATGACCCTCCCTGTGCCTGCTGCTCTGGGAACAGCTGCCTGCCCCCAGTTTTATGGCTGGGAGCTGTCGCTGCCGACAGGGAAGCCGTGATGGATTCATTCTTCTCCCTTATCCAGAGGCTGCACTGCACTTTCTGCAAATACCAATGTCTTGAAACGCCACAGAGACAGCAGAGAGAGAGAGAGCCCCGATAAATCACCGGGGCTGGAGCCTTTATTGCCGCTGACAGCAGTGCTTTGTTTGCCTCCTGCTGCTCAGATCCCTTGTTTTGCTTTCTGCTCACCTTCCCTGCCCTGTCCCCACTCTTAGCTGTTCGTTATTGCCATTAGCAATTATTAATTGGGTCGGAATCCACTCGAACTTGGTGCTGCAGAAATTCAGAGTTTTATCTGTGTTTCCTCCTTCTTCCTTTGTTCTGCCATTGCCTTCCTTCCCCAGATTCCTTCTCAGGATTCTCCCCTCCTTGAGGTGCCTTGTCCTGAGCCCAGGGCTGCCTGGATGTGCCCTTCCATGGGAGATGCCCTCCCCTGGGGCCATGGCAGAGACTTGCTTTGGGAATGGGGCTGCTCAGGGCTGGGCAGCAGGAGAGGGCCAAGGGTTTTACAAGTGCCAGAGGAGGCCAGCTCAGCACTCAACTGTGCAGAACAGCCTGCAGGGGCTCCAGTTCATCCTGGCCAATTTCTGAGTCTTAAACATTTCAAGTAAGCACAGGACTGAAAGAGAAAATGCTTTCCCAAAAATAGTTCTGAAAGCTGTGATGGTGGGAGTCCTGCAGCACTGCTGGGAACCAGGAGGGAGTTCAGCCAGCCCAGGGTGCTGATTGCTCCTGGATGAAGCAGCCTGGCCCTCCAGGAAATGCTGAGACCCAGCAGGAGCTGAAGCCCCAGAAGCTGCTGTCTCTGCACCATGGGAAGGAAAATGAGCAGCTCCAAAAGCCCCTGAAGCTGCTGAGCTGCCCCACAGGGCTGTCAGCTCTTACACTGCTGGGGAGGGGGTCGGCTCCTCCAGAGCTGGATTCAGACCAAAAATCCAATTTGAACTGATTTATTTGGAAGCCTTTGTTTCACTGGAGGAGGTGTGTGGGTCAGTGGGTCAGATGTGTGCGAGCACACAAATCACCCAGAGCTGTTGCTGCTGCTTTGATCCCGCAGGAGGGCTGGAGGCAGGTTCAATAAATGGGGGGTTGGGATATCAGGTACCTGTAAGAAAAAGTGAAAAGGACCTGATTCTACCAAAGGCTGAGGCCATGATGTGCTGTCCTTGCTGGGTTTCCAGGGCACTGAGCTCTTGCTGCCGCTGGGGTTTTGTTACAGACAAAAGCCCTGATGAAATCTTGCACTGCTTTGCTGAAATGTTATCCCTGCCCAAAGCAGAGGAGATTTGCTTTTCTTGGGGCCCAGCTCCAGAGAGTCTCCAGTGGAAATGGAGCAGCCCCTGGAACATGAGGACTGTTCTTACCTGCCCAAAGTAGCTGGTGAACAACGAGCCCGAGGCTGGAGCCAGGAGGGGGCTGGGGGCATCTGTTCTGTGCAGGCTTTAGCGTGGTTTGGCATCACAGGGCAGGGGAGGGAGCTGTTCCCACATCCACACCTGCTGCTGGCTGCTTTGGGTCCATCCCTTTGGCTCCCTGGATCTGCCCCTTATGGAGCACAAGCGGCTCCACAGCAGTTTTGAAATCTTGCAGGCAGGATCTGTGAGTGGGAAATGTTTTTAATTTGAGTTGATTGCAGGAGCTCTGTGTTTCCTCACTGCCTGTGTCCTGCAAATCTCCCTCTTGCCTCTCACTACATTTTACTTTTTTTTAAGGCAGAGGGGGAAAGTGGGATATAACCCCAGCAAATCTCCTTTACCAGATGTAAATCCATCCCTGTGCTTAAGCAAAAACCTTAAGCTCAAGTTAGAGTGGATTCAAAATCAGAGTTTTTCCTTCCCCCATCTTACACTGGGAATTTCCTGGCAGGTTTTATGGCTTGGCACAGAGGACCTGGTGTTTATTTGGACATGAAGCCAGGATAATACACAAACACAGCCCCAGGAGCTGCACCTGTCCTGGGCCCAGCTCATTCCTGCTGCCCCAGGACCAGCCTGGAGTTTTGCCATGAGCTGGGATGGAGAAGCTGATCCCATAAAACTGGGAACACGAGGCCTTGGAGAGGAGCTGTGGGCCAGCCTGGCAGGAGGGTTTAAGCCCCCAGAACTCCTTCAACTCCATGGATCTCTCCTGATTTGTACCAGAGGAGTGTAGGGCTCTTAGCACATGTGCCAGATGGTCTTTTATAAGCACAGGAATTATTTAAGAGTGTGGCCATTACTCCAGTGCTAATGAATTACAAATAACTCCTGCAGGAAAGGCCTTTTGCTGACTAAGAAACGTGTCCCCAAGATAAGCTAACAGTTGAGGTTTAAAGGGTCAGCAATTTTTTAAAAATATATTTTATTCCAAGTAAGTTAAAGGGGCCTGGAAAGATCCCGCTTGCCTCATTAGCAAATATTGCCCAATTTTTCTTTCACAGTGTAGCAGGGGGGAAGAGAACCATATAAAATAAACACCTGGCAGGAGTGCATAATCTGCATAAATTCAAGTGGTTACACTCCTGACAGAAAACCCAACCAAAATGAGCCTTGGAAGGTGGCAAAGCTGCCTCAGTGTTGATTTATTTCCACACAGGCCGTGCATGGCTGGGATTTCAGAGAGCATGGCAGATCCTGGTGCTCTGGGGGGACACCCTGAGCCCCAGAGGTGGAACAGGGCCAGTCCCAGCTCCCAGAGCACGTCCCAGGCCCATCCTGGCTCCTGCAGGTGGGAGGGTTGGTACAGGCTGTTCACAGCCATGAATCTTGAGCACTGGTGCTCCTCCACTCCTGCTGGAGGTGAAATTTATTGTTTCAGGCTCTGTTGATGCATTTTTTGTGCATAGGACTCCTGGTGTTCTCCCTCCTTGGGTCTTTAGGGATGGCCATTACTCCACTATCCCAGTGGCCAAGCAGGGAATGGCTCCCACTGCCAGAGGGCAGGGCTGGCTGGGATCTTGGGCAGGAATTGTTCCCTGGCAGGGTGGGCAGGGCTGGGATGGAATTCCCAGAGCAGCTGTGGCTGCCCCTGGATCCCTGGCAGTGCCCAAGGCCAGGCTGGACACTGGGGCTGGAGCAGCCTGGGACACTGGGAGGTGTCCCTGCCATGGCAGGGGTGGCACTGGGTGAGTTCTCAGGTCCTTCAGAGCTGGCTGGAGAGGAGCCTCCCCGTGCCAGGAACACTCAAGGCTTTCTCCAGGTTGTCTTTCGTGCACATTTGCCTGAAAATTCAGCCACTCTGGGATGCTTCAGTGGGATGAGGGGAGAGGAAAATGCAGAGGGTCTGTCTCTAAAAGGGATGAAAAAAGCATTTTAGTAATTTTTAATGTGTGAGTAATTTTTGGTGCCGAGGAACAAATCAGCAACAGAGCTGGTCTCATCAGAAAAATAGAAAATCCATGTTCTTGGCCATCAATTATTGATAAGGGTTAACGGGGCAGTATCCATCCAGGGTGCTGTCACGTTGTTCCTTCCCCTTGTACATCCAATTTTCTGCTTTCTTTGTTCCCTTGTTTCATCTTTTAACCCAAATGTTTTCAATCCTTCCCTCAGCTGTGCCATTCCTGCTGCAGCCATTCCGTGATCCACCAGCGTGGGGATCGGGGCAGGACAGAGTGACAACAAATGGCAGCTCCTGGCCAGGATTTCCTCTCCCCCTCCTTCCCATGGGATGGGCTCCAGCAGGAGCAAACCCACGATTCCCATGGGAACAGCACCCAGGGCACGGAGGGAACTGAGCCTGCTGCTCTCTCAGCACCCTCAGTGAGGAGGAGGATGCAGCAAAGCTCTCCAGCTCCAGGGTTATTTCCAGGCACGTCCCAGGAGGGATGAAATGAGGGAATCTGTCCCAGAGCTGCATCCCAAACCCAAATGGCCGAGGGAGGAGGTGGCAACAAGCAGCACCTCCCCAGCACCCTCTCACTGCCTGCTGGGCATTTGTTCTTCCTAAAACCCCTCCCTGACTGAGGTGTCCCCCAGGCAGGGAAGTTTCAGGGAAGGGAAGTTTCAGGGAAGTTTCAGGGAAGGGAAGTTTCAGGGAAGGGAAGTTTCAGGGAAGGGAAGTTTCAGGGAAGTTTCAGGGAAGTTTCAGGGAAGTTTCAGGGAAGGAAGTTTCAGGGAAGGGAAGTTTCAGGGAAGTTTCAGGGAAGGGAAGTTTCAGGGAAGTTTCAGGGAAGTTTCAGGGAAGGAAGTTTCAGGAAGGGAAGTTTCAGGGAAGGGAAGGGAAGTTTCAGGGAAGGGAAGTTTCAGGGAAGTTTCAGGGAAGTTTCAGGAAGGGGAAGTTTCAGGAAGTTTCAGGAAGTTTCAGGAAGTTTCAGGGAAGTTTCAGGGAAGTTTCAGGAAGTTTCAGGGAAGTTTCAGGAAGTTTCAGGGAAGGGAAGTTTCAGGGAAGGGAAGTTTCAGGGAAGTTTCAGGAAGTTTCAGGGAAGGAAGTTTCAGGGAAGGGAAGGGAAGGGAAGGGAAGGGAAGGGAAGTTTCAGGGAAGGGAAGTTTCAGGGAAGTTTCAGGGAAGTTTCAGGGAAGTTTCAGGGAAGTTTCAGGGAAGTTTCAGGGAAGTTTCAGGGAAGTTTCAGGGAAGTTTCAGGGAAGTTTCAGGGAAGGGAAGGGAAGGAAGGGAAGGGAAGGGGGAAGGGAAGGGAAGGAAGGAAGGGAAGGGAAGGGAAGGAAGGGAAGGGAAGGGAAGGGAAGGGAAGGGAAGTGGAAGGGAAGGGAAGGGAAGGGAAGGGAAGGAAGGGAAGGAAGGGAAGAAGGAAGGGGGAAGGGAAGGGAAGGGAAGGAAGGGAAGGGGGAAGGAAGGAAGGGAAGGGAAGGGAAGGGAAGGGAAGGGAAGGGAAGGGAAGGTTGATTTCTTCTCTCCACAGCAAAAAATCCATATGTGAACAAAGACTGGGAAAAATTCCTATACAGAAGCAATGTCTTGTAATTAATCATAAAAACTATCGTTGTGTGGGAATGATTGTTTAGCAAGAGCAAAGAGCAAACACCTGCTCTGGTCTATCTTCTTTTTGTCATGGTTTGGACAATTTTCAGGCATTCACAGGTAAAGCTTGGCTTTTCAGTAGCTCCAACTTCTTTTTTTGGTGATTTTTCCATTCTCTTTTTTTTTTTTTTTTTTTTTTTTTTTTTTTTTTTTGGTAAAACTGTTCCTTCCTCAGTGATGAGACATCCCAGTTGATATTAGTAATTAGTTTGTTTTCATATCACTTTCTGGTCCATATTTGAGAGGCAGAGTAGGAAGTTGGCAGCAAGTTTGAGGGTCCCTGATTTATGCTGGATGCAAACTCCAAAAGTTCACAGAGCCACGAGCAATTAAATGTGTGGATCCGAGGACTCAAAGGAATCAGTTTGCATTTGGGGAGGGAGGGAGAAGGAACAAATAGGGGAACAATGTGGGGGTTTTTGCTAAATCTGTGGGACTCTGTTGCCAGACATCCTTATGGCTGCCCGAGTGCTGCCCCTCTCCGTGTCCTGCTACAAATTTGGCTTCCCAGATTTTACTCATGGCTGGTAAATAGTCCAAGGGGAAGAAAGAAAAAAAAAGCCATTATTCTGGCCAGAAAGCACTTTGGCTGAAAGGCTGCATTTTTAATTATTTGTGTGTGTTGCAGTCCACAAATAATAAATAAAACCCTGGGTAATTTAGTTTTAATGATGTTCCCTGGTTCCCAGGTGTGCCAGGTCCAGCCCCTCTTCAGCCACTTCATTCCTGCCAGGGAAATGTGCAGCTGATTATCCACCCTCTGTGCTCTGCAGCCCTTCCTTGGCTCTGCTGCTGGATTTGGGGTTGGCCTCACTGCCACGTCCCATTCTGGAGCAGCTGTGGGAACGAGGGAGCTGGAACAGTGGGGTTTGGGGAATTGAGGAGGGGAACAGGGGAACAGGGGGTTTGGGGAATTCAGGAGGGGAATGGGGTTTGGGGAAATTCAGGCAAGGAGTTTGTAGCTGATCCTTCCCTCCCTGCAGGACTGTTGCATTTCCAGCATCAGACACTGTCACAGCAAAGGGCCGATCTCTGCACGTTGCCCCCTTCTAAAGCAGGGAAATGGGAAATGTTCCAAATAACCCCTTTGGAACTTTTTGAAGTGAAAATATTCCCTCTGAGGAGGAACATTCGTTTCCATTCAGGTGTTTGGGTAGAAAAGAGAGAGAAAGCATCCAAAGGGTCACCTGTGGTGCACAGAGACAGGAGCTCTGCACTGACCCAGCTGGGAGGGAGGGATGGAGTTGTTTCCCTTTGGATTTCCCTGTAGATGGTGCCTCTAATCTGTGCAGAGCTGGCCCAGCTGGCAAAGCTCCATGTGCAGAGATGATGCAAACACCCAAGGCCAGAGCAGGGAACCCTGGAGTGATGCATGGCTTTGTTCCCATCCTCAGGTCCATGTGTGTGAATAGTCCGTGGGGTTTGGAACTGAAGTGAGGAGTGCTGGTGCTGGTGCTCACGTTTTCCAGGAGAAGGCTTTGCAGTTTCCCTGCTTGCAGTGAGACCTTTGGATGCCCTCAGTGCTTTGGGAAGACTTCCAGGTCCCCTCAGCAGAGTTCTCTGTCCCCAGCTGTGTCACCTGGCCCTGAAGGAGCGTGGCTGTGGCGTTGTTCACGGGTCAAACCTCCCTGTGACAGAAGCTGGGTCCAAGCCATGAGCTGCACTGGGAAGGAGGGCCCTGACCTTCAAGTGGCACCAGCAACTGCCCCAAACAGGGCAGTGAGGGGGGGACGTGAGCCCAGCCCTGTGTCCTCGAGCAGCCTGAGCTGAGGCGAGCGCGGGCTGTGGGGGCAGCGGCGCTCCAGGCACCAGCTGAGGAACTGGCAACTTCCACAGCAGCCATCTCTGGAGAAATCCCAGAGAGACCCTGCAATGCTGCCTGGGGCTGCTCCAGGGGCTGGCTGTGCTGCCAGGGTCCCTGCTGGGGCTGGGTTAGGGGCTAAGCTCTAGGGTGTGAGTGCTGGGGGGAGAAACTGTGCAACCCTGGGCTTCCTGTGGCCAGAACAGGGGCTGGTGACACCAAGGGTGTGGCTCTGATCCCTGTGTGGGCTGTGCACTGAAGAGTTAGACTCGATGATCCTTCCAGCTCAGGATATTCTGTGATGCTGTGAAATCCACCCTGTTCCCAGCCACCCCTTCAGGATGACTGTAAAGCACAGGCTCAGGCTGGCAATAGGATGTGCCCAAGCCATGTGCTGGGAGCTGGAGTCCCCTGCATCCGAGGCAGTGTTACTCCAGCACCTGGATCCAAACAAAGAGCCCTGGCTAAACCCTGCACTGAGCCATGGTGCTCAGTGGTGCCAAGCACTGCCTTCAGCAGCCAGTTCCCAGAGGGATGCATCTCTTCATGCTGGATATAAACCTTAAATTTACATCTCCAGTTAAAGAGCAGCTTCCCAGATAAGACTTCAGTCTCTAGTGAGGATGAACAGAAACATCTCCCCCATTAAAGATTTCATCCCTTTTTTCTGATGAGGAACTGGCTGTGCAGGCATTTTATGGGTTCCCCCAGAGGGGGTCTGGTGCAATGTTAAATCTTTGCTGTGTCAGCCTGAAAAGTCACTCGAGATGGTGCTTAAACACCTCCTCCAGTCCCCAGCCAGCTGAAAATCCTTCCCTGCTGGATCACAAGTGGGAGATTAAAATCAGCACGTGCTGTGCATCCAGCAGGGAGGATGGTGGGGGCCGTGGGCATCCCTGTCCCTTCCTGCCACCCACCTGCTCCAGGGCCACCTCCAGCGACTCCTCCTGCCCCTCCTGCTATGCTCCACTTCCCTCCCCTGTTTATGGAAATGATAAATGTCCCCAAGCAAGGACTGATCCCCAGCACAACACCAGCAGCTCCAAAATCCACATCACACAGCTGTGCCCAGCTTCCCCCCTCTGTGGGCAGCACAGAAAACCAAACAAACACAGCCCAAGTTGTTAAAATAACACTGCTTGTTGCTGAAACAGGCAAAAGCCTGGGATGCAGAATTAAAGGCTCTTATCCCTGTAACTCACCTGGTTTTATGGAGCACACCCGGCATCCTGGCCACCCACTGCTCCGAGCTTTCAGCAATGCAGGAGCTGTGGGGGTGGGGAGGTGAATTAAAGATGAAGTGGCAGCTGGAACTGTGAAGTTCCTGCCTTAATATCATTTTCGGAGGAGTGCTGTGCGTTTGATAACATGTGCCATTCACACGGTTATTTCCTTGAATTAGATAACAGCAGATAATACAATGATCCTAATCTGCCCCCCAGCCCGGCGCTGGAAACCTGGCATTACAGAGCCCGGCTTATCTGATCCTGGGAGCCCTCCCCAGCTCCCTCAGTGAGACATGGCCCAGGTTAGCACTGGAGCTGCCCCCGGGGCGTGGGGCTGGACATCCCCGGGAATTGGGGCTGGAGACATTAGGGAAATTTGGCTGGAGACCCTCGGGAAATGGGGCTGGACATCCCCAGGAACTGGCGCTAGAGACTCCCAGGAAATGGGGCTGGAGACTCCCGGGAACTGGGGCTGAGGATCCTCAAGAATTGGGGCTGGAGACACTCGGGACATCCTCAGGAACTGGGGCTGGGCACCCTCAGGAACTGGGGCTGGAGACAGCTCCTGCCAGCTTCAGGGTCTCTCGAGGGTTTTATAGAGGGGGACAGGCTGGATCCCCAAAGTGCCTCAAAGTGCAGCATCCTGGGTGGTTCCCACAGGGAGATTGTCTCCCACCGCTGGCTCACCCTCCAAGAGGATCCATCTTACCTCATCCAGGTGGGATAACATTTGTCCAGGACCTGCTTCACAGCACTGAGAAGCCCCAAGGGGGAGGGGGGTTTGGTTGTTCATTTTTTCCCTTTCCCCAAATCTCCCCTGTATCCTGGTGTTGGAGCAGTGCTATGACAGTCCTGCATCATGGGCAGGACTCGTTTGCTGTGCCTGCCCCTCCTCAGATGCATCCCATCCCACTATCCCATCCCATCCCATCCCACTATCCCATCCCTTTGGCAGGGATAGCAATGCAGAATCTCCCCTGGAGACACAACTTTGCTGCCCCCAGCTAAAGGCTGCTTGAGCCCAGGTTGGTGACACCCATGACCCCTCTGGTCCTGCAGCAGGTCAGGAGGCTTTGGACACAAAGGGAAATCCTTTCCAGCAGCTCCTGGTGGGAGAGGGGGCTCAGACACGCCCTGGGTCCATTGCCAAGTCTACAGAGACAAAACCAAACTGGCCCCTATTGTCTTGTGCTGGGCAGGGCTGGGAGCTCAGCCCCTTCCCAGCCCTTCCCAGCTGGAAGCAGCTCCCTCTCCAGAGGGAGGGGTGCTCCTTCCCTCCCTCAGGCACAGAGGGGAGCGGGTATTTATGTCTGGTTTTTCCCTGCTGGCGTTTAATGGGCGTTTTAGCAGCACAAACAGAGAATGCTGCATATTCATCTTCCCTGTGTGGGACTGAGATGGAGAGGAGGGAAGGCAGAAGTGCCTCGGGCTCGTTGCTCCAGACTCGTCCTCAGCAACGATCTTGAGGATGAAGAATAACTTCATTTCCCGCCCTCCTTTTGTCTCCTCTCCCTGCTCTTCTCAGGGCCATACCCACCCTGGCACATGGGCAGCAGGAAAATCAGTCTGGCTGAAATGCTAAGCGGAGCCCTGGCCCACCCCGGGCTCCCAGGGGCGGGAGAGAGGAGATGAAACTCGGGCTGCATGTGAAAGACCAAGATGTGCATCCATTCCCTGCCAGGGCTGCAGGCTTGGCAGAGCAGCAGTGTGGCCCAGAGGGATGAGGGCACCTCTCTGCACCTGCCTGGTTCAGTTTGCTCCAAGCAGAGCTCACTGGAATGGAAAAACGCAGCCTCAAGGTCATCTGACCCGTTCCAGATGCAGCTCACGGTGAGTTTGTGTTCATGCTTGCCCAGCAGGAAGTGTTAATGACTAATTAATGCCAGTCTGGGTTTGCAGACTGTCCTGGCAGAGCTCTGGCTGCAGGAGCTGTGCAGTGGCACCAACACCCAGCAGAGTTTCTGCCACACACACTTGTCTCACATGAGCAAACCCCTCTAAGAGCCGTTCTGACTTGCCCAGGAAATAAAAACAGAGCAGGGCCTTTGTGCCACACGTGGAAAATGGCACATGGATAATTTAAAGTGTTCTTTGGAAGCATCTGGAAACCTATTGCAAAGCATTTTAAGGAGAGTAGTAAATGTCATGTTGGATTTTATGCAGGAGAGGACATGCAACCTGCCAGGGGTGTGACTTGCTTTCCTCAGCTCACAGTGACTGAACAGTTTTCCAAGGAGCCGGCGGCTCCTGGGGCTCCAGCACTGCTCAGGACCAGGGGCTGCTTTGTTCATTCCCTTCCTCTGCAGAAGGAAAAGCCATCAGGAAGCCCTTGGTGCTGACAATCAAATCCCACACAGAAGCTGATGTTTCAGCAGTAATTTGGGGGAAAGCACCTTGGGAGCTGCATGGATGCCAGCAAAGAGCATTTCCCACTCGGTGCTTCTCCCCCTGGAGATGTTCAGCTCTTGGTGGGGTTGGTTCGTGCAGCCAGGCTCTGCTCTGCCCCTCACCCAGCAAGGTGTTTCACCCTGGGATGGAGCCTCTCAGCACAGGAAGGATCTCCTGCTTCCCCAGGTCATTTATTGCATTTTCTGTGCTTCAATCCAACACTAACCCAGGCTGGGACCACCGGCACTGCAGGGGCTGGGATGGGCAGGGATGGGAGACACGGCTGGGAGAGCTGGGAATGCTCAGCCTGCAGAACAGGAGGCTCCAGGAGAGCTCAGAGCCCCTTGCAGGGCCTAGAAGGGGCTCCAGGAGAGCTGCAGAGGGACTGGGGACAAGGCACAGAGGGACAGGACCCAGGGAATGGCTCCCACTGCCAGAGGGCAGGGCTGGCTGGGATCTTGGGCAGGAATTGTTCCCTGGCAGGGTGGGCAGGGCTGGGATGGAATTCCCAGAGCAGCTGTGGCTGCCCCTGGATCCCTGGCAGTGCCCGAGGCCAGGCTGGACACTGGGGCTGGGAGCAGCCTGGGACAGTGGGAGGTGTCCCTGCCATGGCAGGGGTGGCACTGGATGGGCTTTCAGGTCCTTCCAACGCAAACCACACAGGAATTCTCTGTAATTCTGGCTCCTGTGCTTGTCTGGGGGCACTTCTTGCTGTCTCCTCCCTCTGGGCTGCACCTTCCTTCTCCTCTTCCTCCTCTGCAGCTTTCTGTGCTGTTGTTACATTCTGGTTCAAGTGGGTTTTAATCCACATAAAACAACGAGCAAAATGTAAAATATTATGATATGATGAATGTGATGAATATGATTTTATATTGTAGTTAGCTCTAGGCATTCCCTTTCTTATTTCATCATGATTGTTAGACTTCTTTTATTCCTTTCATAAAGAAAAACATTTAATGTAAAAATAAAAGGAGTTTTGATGATTTGGGTGAATTGCAATGCTCAAGGCTTTCCTCCACATGTGCTTAAAGATGTGTGTGAACTTTAATGCAGGAGCCTGAGGAGAAAACACCTCATCTAAGTCCTGTCAAAGACGGGAAGAGTTTGATCACAGAGTAGAGAGGAGCAGAGCCACTTTGGGTGGGGAGAGGAGGGGTCCTTGTCACCCTCACATTTGGGGCCAGGCTGGAAATGCCTGCCCTGAGCGGGACACCCGAAAGGTCCAAGGTGATTTGCAACCTTCCCCAAAATTCCCAGCTGGTACAAAGCAGGCAGTGCTGCTGCTGTGGCAGTGCTGTGGGAGAGGCTGCTGCACTCGGAGCCCACAGATAGCCCAGTGCTCTATCCCGAGGGACAAATCCACCAGCAGGGATGAGCACTGGCGCAGGGCTGGGGGGCCCTGGGGTCTCTGTGGATCGATGGGGCAGGAGCAGGCTCAGCTCTCCCACTCCCTCCCACTTACCAGGGTCTCCATCAGGCCTCTCCCACTGATCACTTCTGTGATCAGATTCTGCCCTTGGCACAAACATTTCAGCCAAAAAACTCACTTTTTTAAGATTTTTTTTTCCCCAAAGCAAAGCTGCTTAGCAGGAAAAGTTCTGGAGCTGAGGGGTTAATGGTGGGAGCCAGCACAGCCAAATCATGGGGATCAGGAGCAGGGACAGTAAATCCCCTGGGATTCCTGGTCTGGACCCTTCTGAGCTGTCCCCAGTGCCTCCAGGGACAGCACTTCCAGAAGAGCCGTGGAGGGGTTGTGCTCCCATTCCTTGAGGAGCAGGGCACTGCCCTGTGCTGAGGAAAATCCTCTGCTGGGTGCTGGCAGCTGGGAGAGGCTGTGCCAGTGCCCTGGAGCCCAGCCCTGGAGCACAGGGATGCACCAGGAGGGAGCTGTGGCTCCCAGACTTCTGAGAGAGCGTCACAGGCAATCATCAGCCTGATACAAAGCCAATTACCAACTATTTTTAGAAAGCCTTTGACAGCCTCCCCTCTTCAAACCCGAGGATATTTATTCATTATATTCCAAACGAGCTCGGTGCCCTGGGGCTGAGGCACATGTCACAGGCACGGAGTGTCACAGCCCGGTCCCGCAGTGGCACCGGGCACGGCAGCCTGTCACCGGCGGGGCAGGCATCGATGGCAGCGCTGCCTCCAGGGACAATCACA